>DF370789.1:0-12189 GCA_000787875.1 Solanum virginianum
TACACACACACACACATACACACACACGCACACACACACACACACACACACATATATATATATATATGTCAGTCACGGCCCATAGGTTGGGTCGTGACATTAATACACACTATGTCAATTTTTTACCAAATAAGTACAATATATTTTTTAAACACTTATAATAAATTTATATTGTATGCATAATCCACTTTAATACAATTGGAAATTTATCATAATATTGTTATGTATTGCTGTAAATGAAATAAATAAAAAGTATCGTTAAAATCAGTAATTATTTTTAAAAAAATACTCGCTGACGTAATTTTTTTAGAAGGAATTTGAGTAATCTGCCTCCACACCAATAAACTATTAAGTATACATATTTAATCCATTCACCAACCACTAATCCAATAACCCAATACCAACAAGACATTAGTTAATTCCACAGTTGGCTTATCGATTATGATTTAATTTTAAACAATCCTAATTTAATGATGGCTAAATAGAGATGACCAATATGGCTATTTCATGTTACATTATTTTCTTGATTGTATTTTTTTATAAATTACTACCTCCGTCCCATATTATATGGACATCTTTCTATAAATATTCATCTCATATTATATGTGCACTTACTAAATTAGGATAGAATTAATTATTTTTCCCATTTTACTTCACCATTAATTAGTGCATTAATGATTTTTTCTAACTTAATTTAATAGACATTGGTATAAATAAAGAATAAAATGATAAAGTTCACTAAGCATTGATGACTTTTTAATAACAATATAAAATAGAAAATGCCTATATATTATGAGAAAGAGGGAGTAATCATTTTTGGCACATATATATATATATTTAAAATACGCCAATAATAATTCCAAAAACCAAATTGAGAGAATCACACACTCTCCCGCCCTCACTATTCTGGATGCGTTTCTTCATATATCTCCTTTCCGTTTAACTCACATTAAATACCATTTGGATTTTATCTGTATTAGCAGATACACACATCAGCATTCTGTTTATTTATAAACTGTAAGTACTGAGATCATATATACATTTCGCCCATAAATCTCACTGGATCTGGTTTTATTTCTCAAGAATTTTTTTTTTGCTTTTTTGAATTTGCATTGACTTGATCGGTTGCAAATTCATTTGGTGTCTCATCTATAAATAAAACAATTACTTTTTTGCTGTTATATGTGTTGAGTGGGAATTTTAGAAAGAGAAAACAAGGAAAAGGAATTGTTCTAGAATGGTGGGATCGGAGAAGAAGTCACTTGTCTTTGCTTATTATGTTACTGGTCATGGATTAGGTCATGCCACCCGTGTTGTTGAGGTACTGTTTTATTTATTGGTCAATTTGTTATTTTCCTTTTGGTAATAGTTTTGTACTGCAATTGAAATTTTTGTTTATTTTTTCCAGTATTGTGAGTAAATGTATCTTCGGGAATTGGGTGTTTGTTCCATTATCAATTGAGCAATGTTGGGAAAATCTCAGTAGCTGTGTTAGTTGGCTACCTTAACTTCCATCTTATTGTTGTTACGGTGCTATATCCATGGTTTAATCCCCTTCTCCTACCCTAGTTTTGAAAAAAAATAAAAGAAGTAAATATTGAGCAATGATCATAGTGAGTTCAAATTGATTGATCAGGTGATGTCTATGTACCGAGTTATGATTTGTGAACTTTGAGAGATATTGTTGGGAAAATATGAAAAAACATGTATACTTTAAGGGCACTTATTAGCATAATTGATCACATCCATTCTAAGACAATTTATCAGAAGGTACTGTAAAATTTGATAATGTATAGAAAGTTGGATGATGTTTTAAAATTAGTTGAAGACAAAGTCCTTCCTTTTTATCAGGGAATCTTGGCACAAGTATATGGCCTGATAAAAGAACATAAGCCAGTGAGACTCTTATCTTTTTAGCAGAATTTATAATACTTAAATAGTGTACTGAAGTAGAGATGTCCATAATATTATTTGAGACATTATGAAATGTCATTGATGTGGTACTTGTTAAGAATCCAAAACAGAAAGGAAGGGTACCATGTCATATATGAAGCTCAAGAATCACTTCTTAGGAACAGATATCTGGTAATGCAAAATCTAAATTTGCACAAGTGGTTGCATCAGAATACACAGAAGCTGCACATAGATTTCTTTTTCATTAGCTCTCCACGGGAGGGGTATAGTTTAGATATATGTCAAGGATTCAGACAAAAAGGAAATCATTTGAAATTTATTGTATATTGTTCTTATATAGTGCACGTAACAATGTTCGGAACCAAGTGAATCATAGTAGAGACTATTTAGCCAAGTCTTCGTTGGCAGAATTATGTGATGCGTAAGCCTCGTAAGAACATAATATTAAGTTGTCTTTATCCTGAATTATGTGTTATTTAACATGTGTTTTCTGAAGTTGGTAACTTTTTATATTCCTGTAAATGAACAATACTGTACATGGGTTGTACTGAAACCATATTTACAATTGACTCTAAGAAGCTGAAGCTATTCTAATCATCTAGATGGAATCTAGCAACATCAGTTTCTACAGTTTCTCCTGAGCAAGACTGTTTCCACCAAAAGCAAAAGAGCAAAGTACAATTCAATTTGATCCTCTTGACAAAGTTGCTCCTATTCTCAAATCCCAAAACATCTGGAATTTCTTTCTTTTCAAATTATTTACATGTTTTAAAAAAGTACCTTCTTTTATTTCTCTTATAACTTTTAGATTTATATTGTGACTTGTGAGATGTATTTTGTTGTAGAATGATTGCTTATTTCTTAATGATGTCATCTATTGGTAGGTTAATACCAGTTAAGATCACTTTCTTATGGCTAAAAATTGTTCCATTGATGGTAGATCATACTGCATTTTGTTACTTTCTGTATTGTATTTTCCTATTAATTTTATATTTTGGAAAAGTCAAAATATTTCATTCATAAACACCAAGATACCGCCTAATATATGTTAAAAAATGTGTATCTGCTCACTGCAGTCATCTATGAATTTTCCCAACAATTAATACAATGTATCATCTCTTTAGATAAAAGATACTAGTGAAACAAAAAGCAACAAAAATGTTTTCCAAGCTACCTCTCTCTTGCTACCAATCTTTGTAACACCAAGATATCAAGCATACAAGTGACCATAACTCTGATGCTATCCGTCAGTATAATAATAGAATCTAGTCCTCTTTGAACTCCTTAAACAAGGGGCGACATCTCATAATTCCTCATCTTTCTTTAATGTTAAGATGACATCCCACACTATACACAACACAGTGCAACCTTTTTTCCTTGGCAACTTGGTCTTTTTTGTTTTTGAGAAATGGTAATTTCTTCATCTATATATTCACAAGTCTACTACATCAAAGTGCAGTTCCCCTTCCAAAAGTATTACTCCATTCGTCCTATTTTATGTGACACTCTTTGACTTGACACAATATTTAAGAAAAAATCGAAGAATTTTAGAACTTGTGGTTTAAAATAGTCCTTAGATATTAGTATGGTTGAAAATCATTTCATTAAAGGTAAAATAGAAATTTTAGAGTTAAATTATTTCTAATTATCGTAAAGTGACATTCTTTGTGGGACGGATTAAAAAGGATATGGTGCCATATACAATGAGATGGAGGAAGTACAATCTAGGAAACCTATTTGCACTTTTTGATACATATATAGTCTAAAACATCAAAAATATCTTTTGTCTGTCCTGACACTTTTTGTTCACATCAAAAGTATTATAAAGCCAGCCAGTTATCTTAAATTTCTGTAATTGCGCTGATTGTCCTCATGACATCTTTGATTTCTTTCTTTCCACACTGTCCACTATAAGCTGGGACAATCTCCCATCTCTCCTCCTCAGGATTGGCAATGGGGTGGGTGGATGCAAGGTGGTTCGGGTTCAACTTTATGAAGTGCGGGTCGTGGATTTCCTCCAAACTAATTTTATGGAAATCACTATAGATAGTTTCTTGAACCCTTTTTTTTAAAACAATCTAATGACTTTCTTTTGGGGTGGTTCAGTTTTGAGAATAATTGCGAGTTGTCTCAACGTGCAATTCCTTGAGAGCTCATGAGTCAATAAACAACTTTGAGATCACCAACTCCTATTCATGCCTT
Organism: Solanum virginianum; assembly: GCA_000787875.1. NCBI lineage: Eukaryota > Viridiplantae > Streptophyta > Magnoliopsida > Solanales > Solanaceae > Solanum > Solanum virginianum. The sequence continues at coordinate 4,117 of DF370789.1, forward strand.
CAAATCAATGACCAATTTTAGAAAAGCCATTAATATTCAGTGATAGGTCACCATCTCTATAACTTAGAGTAATAAAATATTAGAGAGCTGATCATTTTAATACATCTAAGTTATAATATTATGTAGAAATTTATTTTTATAACAAAACAAATTTTAAATTTATTGTGGAGCGGGATGGGGCAACTCTTTGCGGGATGGAGCGGGGCAGGTTGAAAATGAAAATAAAAAAAAAGCTATGTGGGGCAGAATTAAAATTTTTGCAGGTTACTTCAGCTTTCATTCTACGTTCCTAGGTTTCACCCAAATGATTTTCCTCAAACAAATGAATAATCTCCAAAGCCATTTATAGTGTAAAAAGAGATGGTTGGCTGCCTATGTTTGTTCTTCACACAGGTTACGTTTGGAGCTCTTGGTGCTTCCTCTTCTTCATATTTTCTTGTGTCAGTACTACTACTCTAGTCAGCAACCATGTCAAGCAATTGACCTTGTATGAAATTTTAGTCCCCCATGTCATTTTCCAAGGCCACTGTTCCATCCTATTGTTTGAAGTGGTGAGATTTCCATATGCTAAATCTATAGAGAAGACTCCTTTGTTGCCTAACTTCCATATTACAGTATCTTTTTCCCCGTTAGGTTGTTGAAAGGTGCTTGAGTGTTGAAGAGGATGTGTATCCTTTCCACCTATCAGTCATTTAGATTTCTCTTGAGGTGAAGGTTCCATCCCTGGCCTATCCACATTTCAGCAACACTGGCCTGTTGCTTAAAGCTTAGTAGGTGTTGATCATAGTTGCTTCAAAGGTCTCTGATCTATCTAGTTGTCCTCCCAGCATGACACTTACAGTCCATTCCTCACAATGAAATTTATTTTGGGCAATATTGATGGCCACAAGTTCCTGATTGATCTTCAGATATTGTATTGATAGGGGATTGTCATCATTTAGGTAATCCATTTATCCTCCATCTCATACTTTGTACTGATGGCCTCCTTCCACAACTTGTTCTCTCAAAACAATAACAACAACAACAACATACCCAGTGCAATCCCACAAGTGGGGTCTGGGGAGGGTAGAATGTACGCAGACCTTACCACTACCTCATAGAAGTAGAGAGGCTGTTGCCTGGGAACAACTTGTTCTCTCATGTGAAAAATTTTCATAACCACTTCATCATTAGGCTTCTGTTTTCCATTTTCATATTCTTGATCCCCACTCCCCCTCCTTTTTTGCTTTTCATAGACTCTTCTCATTTGACCAAATGAAAATTTTCTCGTCTTCATTTTCTTGCCAATTCTTTTTCTTAGCATGTCTATTCTCCTGATCACATGTTCATAAGATGCACGTTGCAGAGATGAGGATGTTGAGATGGATGTGTGGTCACACCAGGAGTGATAAAATTAGGAATGAGACCATTCGGGAGAAGCTAGAGGTGGCCCCTGTGGATGATAAGATGAGGGAAGAGAGACTGTGATGGTTTTGGACATGTGAAGAGAAGAAATGCTGATGTTCCTGTTAGGAGGTATGTGAGGGAAGAGAGACTGTGATGGTTTAGACATGTGCAGAGAAGGGGTACTAATGCTCCTGTTAGGAGGTGCGAGAGATTGGTTTTGAGAGTTACACGGAGGGGTAGAGGTAGACCGAAAAAGTACTCGGGGGAGGTGATTAGACAAGATATGGCGAAACTTGATCTTACCGAGGATGTGACCTTAGATAGAAAGTAGTGTAGGTCACGAATTAGAGTAGCAGGCTAGTCGGTTGGTAGGGTTAGGTGGGATGTCTGGCCTGGGTTATAGTAGGGTAGCGGGAGTAGTCGTTTTTTATATCATGTGTTGTCATTATCTGTCATATGTGTTAATTTTATTGTATTTACATCCTGTTATGTGCTTTTCTTTATTAGTCGCTCTTTCTGTTCCCTTTTCTTTCCTTTTTGTCATATCTAGTTTATTCTGCTTATAGGTTTTGAGACGAGGGTTCCCAGGAAACAGCCTCTCTACTTCTATGAGGTAGTGGTAAGGTCTGCGTACATTCTACCCTCCCCAGACCCCACTTGTGGGATTCCACTGGGTATGTTGTTGTTGTTGTTTTTGTACATTGTTAGAGGTTGGGAACACGAATCGTGTATGCAGGCATTGCATCCAAAATACTGTTGACCATCGTCAATTTATCCTTCGAGAAAAGGTACTAACTCCTCCAATTGGTCAACTTTTTCTCGCACTTTTCTATCTATTCCATATCCCCTTTGATTTGCTTGTGGCTCCCAAAGGAATTCCTAAGTAGTAGCTAATTCCCTTACTCTTTCACCCAGCATAGCTTCAAGATTGTCCATCTCTGTCACTTCATTAATAGGGTATATGTAACTCTTACCCCAATTGGTATTTAAACCAGAGATGACTTCAAAAACAATGAATACCACCCTCAGTATCAGAATCTGGTTCGTAGCTTCTCCACAAAAAACTAGAGCATCATCTGCATACTGCAGATGAGTTATCTCCAGGTTGTTAATGGCTTTGTTGCCACCTGAAATCCCCAGCCTGACCCAATATTTTTCCCTGGTCGTCTGTATCAAGTTACTTAGACCTTCCATAACTAGGATGAAAAGGAAAGGTATAGGGGATCACCTTGTCTCAGCCTCTTTTGAGAGGAGAAAAATCCACGAGGGGTCCTATTAGTAGGACTGAGAAGTGAGAACTTTACTGTGCTAATCCAGTATTTCACCCATCTTATCCAGTTGGTCCAGATCTCATCCTTTGCATCATCAATATCAAAAGGTCTCAGTTCAAGTGATCATAAGCCTTCTAGATATCAAGTTTGCATAGAATTCCCAGCTGTTTGCCTCTTTGTCTGGACTCCACACGCTCATTTTTCTATCAATACTACACCCGTGATTGCCCTCCTTTTATGAAGGCCAATTGTTGTCTGTCCACTAGGTTGTGAATCACCTTTTTCATTATTTTTGCCAAAAGTTTGGCTATAATATTATATACGCCTCCTATCAGGCTTATAGGTCTGAAGTCAGTTAGTTCCCTAGCTCCAACTTTCTTAGGAAATAATGCTATAAATGTATCATTGATGCTTCTTTCAAAGATTTCTGCCTTTTTGAAATTCTGAACTGCAGCCACCGGTTCATGTTTGATAGTGTTAGCACTGGCTGAAAAAAGCTTAGTCACCTGGACATGATTTGATGCTCTGCAGAATCTCCTGTTCCTCCATTGGTGCCATTAGCATGTTCTCTTCTCCAGTCATAGGGCAATTCCTTATTTCCAGATGTGGTCTCCAGTCTTCTACTTCTGAATAAAGCTTTTCATAAAAGGTAACTATCTCCTCTTGTACCTCTCCATGATTACTCAAAAATTCTCCTCTCACTTTCAGCTTTGAAGTCGCATTCGTTCTTCTGTGTTCATTGGTAATTTTGTGGATAAACCTATCGTTCGTATACCCCTGCTTTAACTGTGTAGCGTTGGACCTTTGTCTCCAAGCAATTTCTTTATCTATGTCTTCAAATCCATGTTGGAGCAATTTTGGTTGTTATTCTCTAAAGTTCTTCGCTCCTGAATCTGTTCTAGTCGTCTAATTGTCTCAGGACATTCTGCTTTCGGGCCTCCAAGTTCCCTTGAGTTGTCTTACTCCACTCCTTCACATTCCCTTTCACTTCTTTAAGGTTTTGCCACCAACACCAAATCTGGTTCCCCTGAGAGAATTTGAAAGACTCCCACTACCCTTTGACTTTTTTTATTGAACCCCTCTATGGTCAGCCAACAGTTTTCAAACTTGAAGTATGACCTTATGGTTTCCCGTTCTCCACATTGTAGCATTATAGGAGAGTGGTCTGAGATCATCTATGTAGGATATTTTGCCTGATATTTCTGAAATTTGTTTCCCATTCTTCAGAAAATAGGATTCTATCCTGTCTGGCGTTGTTGTATGGTTCCTCTTTCTTCCATGTGTACTTTTCCCTGGATAACTCAATGTCCACCAGTTACATGTCTTAAATGAAGTTTGAAAAGTCTGTCATGCTTTTGTTAATTCTGCTGTAGTTTTCCATCTCTGAAGGGCATCTAACTGTGTTGAAGTCTCCACAAAGGACCCAAGGTCCTGAGACTAATCCCTCTGGCTGCTCCAATCTCCCTCCAATTTTCTTCCCTCTCCTCTCTATCGTTTGGAGCATAGACTCCTGTGCAAATTCAAATCTTGGCAGTTTCCTGTGAAGCTGCATGTGACAGAGCACATGCCTACACTGCTATTTCCCCCTTCCATACTCTCTTGTCCCACATTATGATTGTGCCGCCTCTAGTCCCACTTTTATAGACTATGTTTGTGTGCCTACTTTTTAACTGCTCCTTCTGACATTTCCATATTGAATGAAGGGTGTTGCCTTGAAGGATTCAGCCTCGACCCTTCTATATCTCCTTTATAGGCTCTTTTCCTTGAGCATAAGTTTTGTGAGGGGCCTCTTACTTGGGCTTGCTCTCCATAATCCTTCCAATCATCTAGTATATCACTGCTTCAGTGCCAAAGTTGAACAATGCAACTCTAAAACGGATCATTACGGAGTGTGTCTTTTTTGCTGATAGTTTACCTGCCCCATGCACTTAGATGTTCTTGAGGAGCATTACTGAGAACTACTCCTTCTGTCCCCAATTTATGTGGCTTAGTTCGGATTTCTTCCTATTAGTAGGACTGAGAAGTGAGAACTTTACTGTGCTAATCCAGTATCTTTAATTTTTCTTGAAATAAAATTAATGTATTTGAAAAATTAAGTAAAAATTACTATAAGACACAACAATTAATAATTCAAGTATTTAACTAATATATATAAATATACTAGTCAAAGAAAGATTTGTTTGAATCTAGAAATATGAAAGGTGCCACATAAATTGGGACAGAGAGAGTTCTTAGTTTACCTGAGAACTGTTTAGTTTATATGCGGCGTGAAGTTAGATCTTTTTTAGGTGCATTACTAAGAACTACTGAACAGTTTGACCATGTTATTTCACTCTTCTAGAACTGATTCTGCAAGCCAAGCCACTGAAGAAAGTTTATGTCACAACTGAATAGGTCCTTTTCTTCCTATTCTGTGTGCTAGTCAACGTCTCAGCTTCAGGAAAAGTCCTATTTCTCTTTTTCTTATGGATTCAGTTAATCAGCGGTGATGTTTTTTTGATGTACTAACTACTAAGGACGAAAGGTACTTGTTTAGTATTCTGCCAATGTAATAAGGTTAGATGACATCAGGAATGGCCCCTTCTTCAATTTTTTTTATTTTGTTATACCATCACATTTAGATTTATGTTGTACAACTCTGAAGCTTGCCCGCAATGATCATTAATTACTCATACATTTTACCAATATTCTCTAATTTTAGATTTTGTAATGCAAGGTTGTCCGTAATCTAATTCAAGCTGGACATGAAGTTCATGTGGTTACGGGTGCTCCTGACTATGTTTTTACTACTGAGACACAATCGCCTCGACTTTTTATCCGTAAGGTTAGTCTTTTTGGATAAGTCATCCATAAGGTTTGTCAGGTTAAGATAACTGATCACTGTACACAGCGGTTGAATGCTTTTGCTTTTTACGAATCAAGGATTACAAATGCTTGTTATCAATGAAATTAACGTTATTTATCCCCATGATAATATATGATTTCATCCTTTAAAGAAATGTTGTGCATGGTTTCATCCTTTGCTGCCTGATTTTGAACTAAGCAACAGAGAGTTGCGCTAGACAGGGACTTCTATTGGTGTTTTAATCCTGTCAAGCTGCAGAAGAAAATTTTCCTTTCCAATTACATTACGTAATAGGATGAATAAGTTTAAGCTTGATAATCTCTGCTTTTACATGTCTAGAGAAATAAGGGAAAATTGATGAACTGTTATTAGGCAAAATAGATCAAGGTTTTTTTTGAGAATAGGTAACATGTTATCTTCTGGTAGTGATCGTTTTCAGTCTCCACTGGCAAGGAAAGAATAACATTTCCCCTCAATATGGGAAGTCTGTGGCGCTAGCATTCTGACCTTTGATCAAAGCATATGTACATGTACATTAATTTTTCTATGGATGAGATTTTATTATTCCAGGTTCTATTGGACTGTGGAGCCGTTCAATCAGATGCTTTGACAGTTGACCGTCTTGCTTCACTGGAAAAGGTGGGCCACTAGGTCTATGATGAGGCAAAAGGTTCTATGGAAGCAGTTATATATCTGATTTTGTTTCATATCAGACATTTTGATTAAAAGTGCTACTTGTTCTAACTCTTTATCCAGTATAACCAGACAGCCGTACTACCTAGGGATTCAATCTTGGCCACAGAAGTTGAATGGTTGAAATCTGTCAAGGCTGACTTAGTGGTAATGTGATCCTTACATGACATCTGCTCTTATATATATTGTACTGCTAGTTTGAAACCCATTCATCTCTGTATAGTACAAGCTAGTTAGACTCTATTTCTCCTATATCCAGAAGTACTACTTGGTATTACTGTGCTTTGTAAAGGGAAAACATTTGGCACTTCATTCTGGTGAAGTTTGCTGAAGGGAGAAAAACTTCTTTAGATGTCTGACTTAAATGAATTGATGGAAAATCTGATAAAATGCCTACACTGGGAAATGAAAAATATAACAACAACAACATCATACCCAGTGGAATCCCACAAGTGGGGTCTGGGGGGGGAGGGTTAAAATGTACGCTGACCTTACCACTACCTCATAGAGATAGAGAGGCTATTTTCGGAAAACCCTCGTCTAAAAAATCAAGCCCCATAAATAGAAGATACTAGATATGGAAAAAAGGGAAAAGAAGAGAAAATAAAGGAAAACGACTAATAATGAAAAGCAAATGATAGTATATAAATACGATAAAAGTAACAGATATAAGACGGAAAAAGAAAAATATCATTACTAAAATTCAATTGTACTTCAACCTTGGAATAGAAAAAGATTTCAGATAAAAGTGAAATTTCCCAAATGAAATTCAAATGGAAGTTTCTCTTAATAAAAGAATATCTCTGTTTTTCATTAATCTGAAAGATAGAAGATAATTGAAAGGGAATATCTCTGTCTGAACTGTAAATTGTCAATAGGATTGGAAATCACAGATAAATCATGAATGAGAAAAAGCAGAACCAAAGTAGGGGCTGAATTAGAAGAGTCTAGATTCAGATTAGAGGGGAAGTCTAATAAAGTGGGATCTTTAGCGTTACTAAATGTAATTGGTGAATTGTCTAGCTCTCTTTTGTCTATTAAAAGATGTAAAGCATTTTAGGAACCTTAATTTGATTTTCTCTAAGTGGAATATCTCAAAAAATGTGAACTTGAGATGTGAAACCAAGTTATGCAGCCAAGTGCCTTTGAATTCAAGAAATATCTTATACCTACTGGATCGGACACTTTTTGTTGCATTACGTAGCATGCTTACTCCAATGTGATAGTGTCTTGCATGAACGATTCATTTTGTTGGCTGCTTCAGAAAATAACACAAGGAATCAAAAGTATTACATTTTTGCTGTATACACCTGTTTTATATGTAAAACCACGTGGAGTGAAGGTGTTAAAAGTGTACACAGTAGACCTAAAATTACATGGCAGGAAATTGTCTGGAAGGCCTTCAATCCCTTGGATTCATGCAGACCTAGCGAAAGATAGAGCAAAATGGAAGAGAAAGATCTATTTAAGTGATAGCGATTAGTTGAGAGTATGTTTTAGTCATGTAAGTACGTTTATGTTCCTATGCTTTCTAGGAGTCTTTTCGCTCTATCAGATACCAGTAAAAAGTATGTAGAACTTCTAGTACTTTTTACTTTGTTGTATTTGATATAATATAGGCCTGGGATGAGTATAAATGGAGAAACCTGACTAGTGAGGATTCATATAGCCAATCCCAACTTACTTGGGCGGAGGTTTAATACTTCTTTGGTTCTTCTTCTTCTTGTAATAAGGTTTGTCTAGCTGTTGAATATACGCTGTTTTGGATTCTATGTCAACATGAGTCCAAAAGCCTTTTACAAGGCTTATGCTTCTTAATAAATAAAGAAGTGCATTCCCTTTCATGGAAAGAAGTAATTATTGCAAGATATGGCAGGG
>DF370788.1:2060-12939 GCA_000787875.1 Solanum virginianum
TCCTTTAAAATTCACAACAAAAATATTTTCTAATATACTAAGCTCTATATCTCCAAATGACTTAACGGGTCATTACACATACATACATCCATGGTCATGTAAGCAAAATAAAACAACAAAAGAAAGCATAAACAAGGGAAATTGGGATTAAGGGAAACTCTTTAATACTTAAATAACGTAGATGAGTCAAAACTCAAGCATAATACATAACTTGTCTAACAACACCTATAAACATAGAACATAGCGAGGGCCAAGACAAGCAACCGAGCTCACCCTCATAGTCATAAATTTCCATCTACACGTAGAACTTAGCAGGGGCCAGGACAAGCAACCGAGGTCACCCTCATAGTCATAAATTTCCAACATAAGAAGAGTAAATACATAGCCTGAATCAAGGTAAGTTTGTCCTCGAAGTTGAGGACTCACTAATTTGCTTTGGGAGAAATCGTACTAGCCATGTGGAGGAGAAGGATGATCAAATGGAGCTCTAGTTCCTACATGGTTATATCATGTAGGCATATAGTATGCGTTACTATGTTTAAATATAGCTATGTTTGTAGTATGCAATTTAACAAGAGATAGGCTACATAGGAAAAATGCAATATCATAAGCAATGGATAGCAAAATAGCAATATGACATATATAAATGATACTTGAAGCAAAACATGCTTATATAGAACATATTACATGTGAAGGAAGAGACCATCATCATAAACTAAGCAAACTTAGTACTTGGAATCCAAGGTAGACCAATTTTTAGACGTGATTCATGTACCAACCCCTTAATTAGTTGACGGACATAACCACTCTCCATGGGAAGTGATCGAGGTACCAACTCCTTAGTTGGTTGATGGCTTACCACCCCATCCAAGGGAATTGAGGTACCAACCCTCAATTGGTTGATTGACATGAGCACCTTCTGCCAGAAGTGATTGAGGTACCAACTCATCAATTGGTTGACAGACATGACCACCCTTCATCCGAAGTGATTGAAATGCCAACACCTCAATTGGTTGATGGCTTGCCACCCCCATCCGAGGTGATTGAGGCATTACCCCTCAATTGGCAATGGTCAACTCATAATGCAATAGATACTTCTCATGAAATCAACATATATATACAACCCTTTCATCATCATATAGTCACTTAACCCACCAATACTTAGTAATATCCTCATGCAATATACATCAAAATCTTTTATGAAATCTTAAGATAGATCTAAAATTCATAGCTCAAAATATGCTTAAACAATCATACTTTTACAAAATCCCAACATAATTTATAGACAAATTCATAATAGAAAACTCATAAGTAAAATCAACTTAGAAACTTTTAGTTTAGGTAGAAAGGAAGCTTGGGCACCATGGCTAAAAGGACCCAATGGTTGAAACCCACATACCTTGTCTTTCGAGAATTCATTGATGAAGATTGGAAGTGAGACTTGAAGCTAGAATGAAATCCTTAAGATCCAGAATGAGATTTGGCACTTCAATTTTGAGTAACATATTTGTCTAAGGATTTAAGAGAGTATAGGTGAATGTCTTGTATGTTATGAAGGGGAAATATGGCTAAGTATAGGTGTTTTTTACACATGGGAAGGCTCAGGCCCAAGACCCAAAAGCCTTGGACCAAAACAACAAAACTAGACGAAAATAACACTAGTCCGCGACAGAGATGTGTCACGGTACCAACGCGGACCCACACTATTTTGCACAAATTTGGAAAAATCAAATTTCACTACGGTTGCTCTAAAATTGGGGTTAGACCCATTTTCCATTCAATTTTTCCCCTGAACAAGAATATGAAGTCAGATTTTTCGATATCACACACAAATTTTGAGATATATAGAAATTACAAATTCAGGCACTTTCAAGGCACATTTTCGGATACTTTTTGGTGTTGTTTCAATATCTCCCCCTTGGGAACATTGATCCCTGAATGTCAAAGAAGCATAAATAAGAATTGTAATCATGAAGAAATCAGCCCCAACAAGAATGCAACAACGAACTAAAACATTATTTCAAAATAATCTCAACATACGTGTCAAAATTACCATGAACTTGCCAACATAAACATGAATGCATGCAAATGACATAAGGGCTGGAAAATTAGACTTGAGATCACAAAAATGAATTGACATGTTATCATAAGCTTGAATATAATGAAAGTGGTACGGATATTGCTTCTCCATGCCTGCTTCGACTCCCTGAGAGATACTTCGACTTGACAATTCTTCCAAAGGGCCTTGGCGAACACTACATCCTTATTAAACAACTTTTCCAACTATCTATCCAATATCTCCACTGGAATCTTCTCCTAAGCCAACTTATCCTCCACAACACTAACAACCTCAAAGAGTTCTATAGCAGTTGAGTCACCAATACATCCCTTCAACCAAGAAGCGTGAAGAACTGGACGAACCATCAACATGTGTATAGGCAAATCAAATTCACATGCAACCTTACCAATCCTCCTCAACGCTCTATAAGGACCCAAAACCCATAACTCAATTCTCTTCTTACTAAAACAAACCACGCCCTTCATGGGTGAAACCTTCAAATAGATCAAATCGTAACCCTTAAGTTCCAGATCCTAACTTCCCACATAGGCATAGGACCTTTGATGACCTTGGGATATTTTTAACCTTTCTCTAATCAACCTTACCTTGTCCATAACCTCCATAACCAGATCCGGTCCTAACAAAGCTATTTCCCTTACCTCAACCTCCTAACTGGGGACCTACAACGTCTACCATATGGAGCATCAAAAGGAGTTGTGCTAATGTTAGAATGATAGCTATTATGAGTCTTATAAAGAACCCTCTTCCTCAAGACATCAACACTAGGCACACACAACCTACCTTGGTAGCTAAGGGCACCATCTCCCCCTTTGGGGAAAACCTCCACCTTGCCAATACTCACCAAAGCCTTCAATTCTAACAAGGAGGGATTAAGATCTTGCTTTGCTTCCACCTATATCATAAGCAATGGATAGCAAAATAGCTAAGCCTTCAATTCTAACAAGGAGGGATTAAGATCTTGCTTTGCTTCCACCTCATTAACCAAGAAAGATTTTGAACCATCAACAACCACAATACAACCATTACTGACCTCTGCCAACCTAACCCCCAATCTACCCAACCAAAAAACCTCTCTAGCCACCTATTTGTGTCCCCCCTATCATCGACATGAGCTAGGCTATCCATAAGAATCCTACTCATGGCATCAGCCACAATATTAGCGTTACTGGGATGATAGTATACACTTCAATCATAATCCTTAAGAATCTAAAACCATATTTGTTGTCTCATGCTAAGATCCTTTGGGTGAACATATTTTGGAGACCCTTATGATTGGTAAACATATCAACATACATCCCTTATAATAATGCCACACCGGCCACCTCAAGGTCATAGATAGGATAATTCCTTTCATCCTCCTCAAGTTGTCTAAAAGAATAGGCTATAACCTAACTATTTCACATCAAAACATAACCCACACCAATTTGGCAGGCATCACAATACACAATAAATCCTTTCAACCCTTCTAATAAAGATAAGAGAGGAGCGGATACAAGCTTATCCTTCAAGGTTTGGAAACTCTTTTCACACTCATCGGTCCACATAAACTTAGCTTTTTTTTAGTCAACTTAGTCATAGGAGAAGCAATAGAAGAGAACCCATTCATACCCCTCCAGTAGTAACCCGCTAGGCCCAAGTAGCTTCTAATGTCCAATGGAGTCAATGGTCTAGGCCAACCTCTAATCACACCCGTCTTTTTAGGATCCACCTTAATCCCATCCCCCGACACCACATGGCCTAGAAAGGCAACCTATTTCAACAAAAATTAACATTTTCTATACTTAGCATACAAGTTCTCTTCCATCAATTTTGTAACACTACCTCAAATGATTCACAAGCTATAAATGAATAAATGCTTCACCACTAGAGACCATCACAAACATGCTAAGGTAGGGTCTTAAGACCTTATTCATGAAACATATAAACATAGTCGGTGCATAAGTCAACCAATCGACTCCACCGTGACTCAAAATACTCATTCCTAGTCCAAAAGGGCACCTAGGTATATCACCTACCCTCGTCCTCATTTGGGGATAAAATCCAAATTAAAGATCAATCTTGGAAAAGTAACTAACCTATTGAAGTTGGTCAAATAGATAATAAATCCTTGGAAGAGGGTACTCATTCTTTATGGTGACCCTAATAAGTTGTGGGTAATCAAAACACATTCCAAGGTAACCATCCTTCTTCTACAAAAATGACACCAGGAAGTTCACTGTCATGACCTAAGTCTAGGGCCTAGATGTGACAAGCAAATAGGGAATCTGAAGGAACCCCAAACAAGCCTCATAGATATCATCACACATCCTTTATCGCGGAAGCAAGACATAACAACATAAGAAACATAAACAAGGGGAATTGGGACTAAGGGAGTAAGAATTATATTTAAATATCTTGGATATCATAAGTGAGTCAAAGCTCAACCATAATACATATTTTTGTCCAACAACACCTCTAACATAGAACTTAGTGGGGTCCAAGACAAGCAACCGGGCTCACCGTCATAGTTAAGTATACTAATAAGGAAAGATAGTCTTAAATACATAGCAAAAGAACATAGATATCTCCCCCAGACATGAGGACTTACCATCTAGCTTGATTGGATATCACAAGCCATGTGGAGGAGGATGATGACCAAATGGAGCTCCGGTTCCATCATAGTGATATCATGTAGCAAGAGTATGTGTTAGTATATTTGAATTATTAGAACCCGTATTGTGGTGTTTTGGATCAATTACGAAATTTGGGACCAATGTTATAATTTTTGGAAAATTCAGAACTTAAGTGTATTTTTGAAAAGTTTGAGAACTCAAGTGGAAATTTTTCAAAGAGGTGTATGGGCATAAATTTATATGTGTACACATATATATGTATGTGTAATTAAGATCATTAATTAAATTCTTGCATAAGTGTGTCTTTTTAACAAAAATTGAAAATATCATTAATTAAAATCTTGGACAAGTGTTTTTTTTTTTTACAAAAATTGAAATTCTAGAACAAGATTATTTTGAGATGGTCCCACTTGAAATTTTTGTCTTAAGTCTATTGGACCATGTGTGATGGTGGGATCTAGAAGAGGGGGTATATGTGTTTATATATATTTATGTAAGTCTCAATTCTTCACCAAGAGAAGTCTCAAGACTTAGAAAAATAAACCAAGGCAAGAACATATATACATACTCACGGGTTACCTACAGTAAAGTAGCAACCAATTTCGTTTTTTGATTCCCTTAATATTTTGACACTACAAGCTTAGTATATTGGGTCCCCCAAGTAGTGTAGAAGCATTGGTTTGTCAAGAAAATGGGTATAGGTGTCTATGAAGTTATATTGGTTTAAAATCATGTGTGTGTGCTTAGTTAGCTTGGAAATGATCTTTGTGGGATGAAATAAGTATTAGAAATTGTTTGTATGTATGATTGAAGTTGGCCAAAATTGGGAGCCTTTCTATGTAAAAAAATGTGGCGTTTTAACGTTGAAGGTTGCGCTTGACGTTTGAATGTTCTAATATAATTCTTGGAGCATGTGGGAGTGATTGAATATGGTAAACATGTATATGAATTGTATGCTGCCCATTTTTCAATTGTGGTTAAAATGAGATTCGATAGCGAGTTTAGTGGAATTGTAGCCTTTGAAAGATTTGTTTTTTATTACTGGACTGTTGGCATTGTTGTTATAAATTAATTGAGGCTGAGATGGGGTCTCGGGGTGGTCTAGTTTTAGGGGAGATGCTAGCAAAATTTTCATATAATTTTGGAATAAACTTGGAATTTAAGGTCATAAAGGGTTAATCTAATCACGAACGCTATTGTGACTTTTTGTGGACGTCAAGCATCCGGAGGAGTAATTTGGATTGGTTTGGGGTTGGACATAGTTGGACAAAGAAAGAAAGGTATGTAAAGCATTTGATACTTCGACATGTCATTGTTAAACATGAACTTTGAAATGAACTATACTGGAATTCCAATTGTGAACTAGACCCATGTTTGTCCCTTGGAACCCTTTTGTAAATATGTATTAAGTTCAACTATTGTATTTTTTGAAACTTACAAGTTGGAGAAAATAGGAGATAGTATGGTAATCTGCTTACATTTTAACCTATACAACCTTAAGATTTAGTATGCTTGTAAAATTATAGGAAATTCGGGAAGTTTGATACCTAAAGTTTGAAAGTTGAAAGTTTGATACTCAAAGTTTGTAAATTGTGAAAGTATGATAAGTTTGAAGCAATATATGTCCGAATACTTCAAAAAGATATATATATATATATATATATATATATATATATGAAAAATTATGATTCATGCAGAAAAGCTATTTTGAAACATTTTCTAGTAATTTATAAGCTCTAGGCCGAGTATGTTCCTCTAAATCAAGTTAGTTCGGGTTACCATCGGCCTTAGGACCCACGATAGCTTCCTCTTGGAATTTTGACTAGTCTAAAAGAATTTAAGACAATTATATGCTACTTTTGGATATGAACAACTTACTACTACTTTGGGATTTTTAATAATAATATGTTAAATGCAAACATGAACGTTTAATATTCCTTTGAAATTTTTGATGAATAATATTTTGATTCCAGAAAAGAATATGTTGCATATCATTGGAATTATGGAAATAATTTTTAGGCATATTATCCTCACGACTCTGTTCGTGCCTATTGTGATATTGTTCACCAGTTCCTGGGCTGGTTATTATCGTGCGTATTATATTATGTATATATATATTCTGAAGTAGGTTGAATACAGCGGGTCGGTTTGCCCATGGGCCGGCTTTGCATAGTTGGAGCCATAAGGAGCTAGGCTTGGAATATGTTGGCATTTTGACTTGTGAGCGCTGGGCCACAATTCACCTCGGCTCACCTATTCTACGACGTCAGTGCTGGGCCACAGTTCACCTTGGCTCACCTATCCTATGACATGAGCGTTGGGCCGCAATTCGCCTCGGCTCACTTATACTACATTTGGGACTTGAGTTGGAGATTTTGAAGACTCCCTATATAAGGCAGTGATATGGCATGAGTTTGGGGTCACCACCATTCTGATCCATTAAGCGTTAGTTTGATATTTTATAAAGAAATATTTGTCTAAAAATTTGTATAGGCGTTTGACCACTATACCTCTATTGGCTTTTCACTCTCGTTATATTTTGCATGTTCTACTTTTCATATTTCGTACGTACTATGTACTGACCCTCTCTATATAGGGGGCTGCATTTCATGTCCGCAAGTAGACGCTTAGGGTAGCGGGCCACCAGCTTAGGACACATGCTTGCAGTTTGAAGAGCTCCTTTGCTTCGGAGCCACTTTTGGTATACATGCTACTTCATTACTTTGTATTGTATACATTCGAGGGTAGGACGGGGGACCTATCCCGTCTTAGGATCCAGTTTGTTCGTATTAGAGGTCTGTGGACTCCTGTGAGTGTGGGTCATGTCAGCCAGTCTGTATATTATGTACTTATGCTGTGTTTGTGGGACATGTCTACTAGTCTATATATCACGTATGTATGTTGTGTTTGTTGGGCGGTTTATCCGTAGTAATGACCTTGTTGTCCCGTGTATATATATATATATATATATATATATATGTTCAGTTTGCTGAGATTGTCTGTGTGAAGGGTTCATTTAGCTAATAAAACAAAGGAAACTCTATCAAAATTTATGTAAAAGAGTTAGTTAAGATGATTAGAGTCTGACTTAGCAAGTTGTGTCGGGTGCACCAAACGGGTGCCAGTCACGGCCCACGGGGTTGGGTCGTGATAGAAGTGGTATCAGAGCAGTTAGTCCTCGGAATGTCCACAGACCATGTCTAGTAGAGTCTTGTTTATTGGTGTGTTGTGCACCACATCTATAAACAGGAGGCTACGGGATACTTAGGATGCTACTCTTTGTTTGATCTTAGAACGTGCATTAGAGAGATGTTGGTAGGATGATTCCCCTCCTGACCAAAATCATTTTTTCTCTGATTTCAGATATGCCGCCAAGAAGAGCACCTGCTGGCTGCAGGGGTAGGCCAGCAGTAGTAGGTGGGGCCCAGCGAGGTCGAGGAGCTGCTAGGGCTCGTGGGCAGTCGAAACCAGAGGGGATACCTCCGACAGTGAGCTCAGTCACTTCACCTGCTCCCGAAGTTAGAGTGTCAGAACCTCCAGCTCCTCAGCCAGGTATAGAGATCGGGAAAGTGTGGGAGGTGGTTCAGTTACTAACCTAGCTGGTGGCACATCAGGCCCACCGATAAGAGGCTAAAAGCAGTCGGGTAGCCCGTCGGGCTCGTGATTTCTTGTCCTGTAGACCCCCAGAATTTCTCAGGTCCAAAACCTCTGAAGACCCTCAGGAGTTTGTGTGGCAAATATGGCGGAGCTTAAGGGTGGTTGGAGCATCTAACACCATATCTGTAGAATTGGCATCTTACAGGCTACAGGATATTGCAGCAAATTGGTATGAGGCATGGTTGTTATCTAGGGGTGAGGGTACCCCGTCCGCCATTTGGAATGAATTTATGAGGCGTTCCTGGCTCATTTCCTACCTCCAGAAATCAGACGTGCCAGGGAGGACAAATTTCTAATGCTGAGACAATAAGACCAGTTGATCTGAGAGTATAACCTAGAATTTGATTCTTTAGGTCGTTATGCACCGGCATATGTTTCCAGCATGACAGATCGTATGCATCACTATATTGTGGGGCTAGATTCATATTATGTTGATAGTTGTCTGGTGATGGCTGCCCAACCTGGGATGGTTCTTGCCCGCATTCAGGCCCATGCCCAGGATATTATGTTGATAGTTGTCTGGTGATGGCTGCCCAACCTGGGATAGATATTGCTTGCATCCAGGCCCATGCCCAGGGTATGGAGGATCGTCATTGAGGACGCCAGGTGGACAGGACAGATGATAGAGGGCCGACCAAGAGGGCTAAGTGATCTGTTTCAGCAACAGATTTTTGGGGCAGCCAGTCTCAGCCACAACAAAGTGGGCCTCCTCCTCGACCGGTACAGAGCACAACTTTGCAGACCCCTAGCAGGAGACCAACTGGTACTAGTTAGTCAGGGGCAGGACCAGGTTCTAGTAGCCAGCTGAGATCTTCTATGCCCCTGTGTCCACTTTGCAAGAGATAACACCCGGGAGAATGTTATCGTTCTACAGGTGCCTATTTTATATGCGACCGTCATGGCCACCAGATGCGGGATTATCCCGATCATGTTGGTGTAGAGGGGTTAGGTCAGACTTCTGGCGCAGTCGGAGCTTCTTCTTTGACTTCAGTGGCTATGTACCCTATGGGATGAGGTACTCCAGTGGCAGTAGGTCATGGTAGAGGTCGTGATGGAGCTCCAGGTTCTAGTAGTCCTACGAACCATATCTACACTCTAACTAGTCGACAGGACCAGGAGGCATCGCCTAACATAGGTACATTATTTATTTGCTCTCAGGCTATGTATATGTTGATTGATCCTGGTTCCACTTTGTCATATGTTTCTCCGTTGGTAGGTTGCACAATTGATATACAGTCAGAACCAATAGAGCCTTGTGAGTGTGTGACGTCGATAGGTGAATCTATTATTTTTAGCAGAGTTTATAGAAGCTGTCCTATATCTATTTGTGATCGCAGTACTTAGGCTAATTTGGTAAGAGCTCAATATGACAGACTTTGATGTAATTATGGGTATGGATTAGCCAAGCTTCTTGTAATGCTAAGGTTGACTGTCAAAGGAAGTTAGTCCAATTACAGTTTCCAAGAGGACCAATATTGGAATGGTCGGGTAATATTGTAACGCTGAGGGGTATGTTTATTTCATTTTCCTTGTCGAGCATAATACATAATTGCTATGCTGGTCATTATTGTATGCTGTATTATAGAAGTTAAAAACTCACATGGTTAGTATGACATTCGAGGACGAATGTTCTTAAGGGGGAAAGATGTTAGAACCCGTATTGTGGTGTTTTGGATCAATTACGAAATTTGGGACCAATGTTATAATTTTTGGAAAATTTAGAACTTAAGTATATTTTTAAAAAGTTTGAGAACTCAAGTGGGAATATTTCAAAGAGGTGTATNTTTTTTTTACAAAAATTGAAATTCTAGAACAAGATTATTTTGAGATGGTCCTACCTGAAATTTTTGTCTTAAGTCTATTAGACCACGTGTGATGGTAGGATCTAGAATAGGGGGTATATGTGTCTATATTTATTTATGTAAGTCTCAATTCTTCACCAAGAGAAGTCTCAAGACTTAGAAAAATAAACCAAGGCAAGAACATATATACATACTCATGGGTTGCTACAGTAAAGTAGCAACCAATTTTGTTTTTCGATTCTCTTAATATTTTGATGCTACAAGACTAGTATATTGAGTCCTACAAGTAGCGTGGAAGCGTTGGTTTGTCAAGAAAATACCTTGTAATTCGAATTTGGCGATTTGAACTTCTTGAAGGGGTTTAAAGGTATGCTAATTTTCTTTTGGTTTGAGTTAAATTTAAAGCTTGTATGGGTGTTAGTGAATGTTATATTGAAGGAAAACCATGAAAGTTTGCTTGTTCAAGTGAATTCTAAGCTTGGGAAGCGAATTCGAAAATTTGGGTATAGGTGTATATGAAGTTATATTGGTTTAAAATCATGTGTGTGTTAGCTTGGAAATGATCTTTGTGGGATGAAAAAAGTATTAGAAATTGTTTGTATGTATGATTGAAGTTGGTCATAATTGGGAGCCTTTCTATGTAATGAAATATGGTGTTTTAATGTTGTAAGGTTGCGCTTGACGTTTGAATGTTCTAATATGATTCTTGGAGCATGTGGGAGTGATCG
>DF370777.1:3263-15469 GCA_000787875.1 Solanum virginianum
AGTTTGGGCTCCATCGTACATATCCTTAATCGCCCTGATATATGTCACAGGTACACCTTTCATCTCTAAACACCTCCATAGAACATCCCTTGGGACTTTGTCCTATGCTTTCTCGAGATCAATGAACACCATATGCAGGTCCTTCTTACTTTCCCTATATTTCTCCACTACCCTCCGAACAAGATGAATTGCTTCAGTGGTCGCTAGTCAACCACTCTATGCCATCCTTGACCATGTTCTTCCAAAAGTCTACCGGAATCTCATCACACAAGTAAGGATATTAATAGTTGCAGATGAGATGGATACATTTTCATTCACATGGCTCAAAATTTATTTTCAGTTAAGCCAGCCATGACTTAAGCTAGTTTTGTTGATTCACCAAGCAATAGGTGTTCCTTATGCTCGGCTGAGACACACTTAACCTCTGAGTTAAAATGGGACCTACGCTGGGCATTCCATCCATAAAGTGAAATGGAGTTGCACTATATCTTTTTATTATTGGTGTGAAAAGACTGAAATAGATGAGTTAGAACTAGTACATTTGTTAGGATCTCTGTAATAGCTTCCTACTTCTCTCTGTTACTTCTTTTCGAAGGTCTCCAGCATATCCTTAATACTGAGGAATACAACATCACCAATTTAAAAAAACTAATAATAATAATAACTATGTTTACATGTCTTAAAAAGGAAAGGGAATCAAAACTCCATTACAATACGAATAAATTAAGCTACCTGCTATAAATCACATAGTGTAAATATACAATTTTACAAGGATTCTAACAGGATCAACCATAAAAGAGACAAGTATAATAACTTTTTTAGATTAGGTACATCTATTTTAGTTATAACTTTAAAAGCACATACCATTACTATGATTTATGGAATGAAAAAAGACACCAAAGGACAAAAGCATAAGAAAAAACTTGTGTAAACTCAATAAGGTGATAGAATAAGCAAAACCCTTTTTTTGGATGTTGATTCAATGTTTAAAAACCATTTTCTAAGCTAGGTACAGTAGAGTGAGTTTTTATGACAGTAGAGTTACCTTTATCACCGTGGAGGGTGATGTGAACCTCTTATATACTCGCGAACCTATGCTCCATATAATCCTATAATCATGTTATGAAATACAAGTCAAATTACACGTTGATATTCGCAGAACAAGAAATTGGAATTTTGACTATCTTGATGGCAATTTAGTAAACTTAAACAGCAATTAAAGAGAAAAGATTGAGATATGGTTTTCTTTAGTCAAATCCTGTAAATATCTAATTGAGAAAGAAAAATAAAAGCTCTTAACGGATAAATATACCTATTCCCTCTTATAAAAAGCTCGTGATCGCTCCGGTCACTTGGCAATGGAAAATCGAGCTCACTGGCTTCATCTCTTTGTTTGGTCACTTCTGGATTGAAAAGGAAGTAATGATAATCATCCATACAAGAATCGGAGGGTTTGCCATCAAGAGCTTCTGCAATAAGGCCGAAGGGCTTGAAGTCACCCAGAATGGTAAGTTCACGAGCACCAAAAGACATTTTTGGAGCCAAATGGACTTGGAATGAATGAGGAAATCCTGACAAAAGAGTACATGCTTGTAATTAAAGGGTTCTTCAGCCAATGTCAGAGGCAAAATTTCTATCAAGAGGGTTCAAAACAAATTAAGTTAACAATATCCACAGATAAACGGGCTGGATAAAAAAAGAACAAGTTAGGAATAAAAAAATACTTAATTCAAATAGTTTCTTACAATGACAACTTCTCTTATGGAACAAGTTTAGAGCACATATTAATAACATGATGATAAAGAGATATTAAAGTAGCACAAGCCACATCCAAATATACCAGTTTTGCAAGAAGCAGGGGTCTTTCTACAGGTTCTTCAGTTCCGTTTGAATTCTCTTTAACTCATGAAAGTGCACATGGAAAGCAAGCACAAACTTTTACATTAGAAAGACTTCCAATAAACACCCAAACCAAAGTAACTTCCGCCAAAAGAAATTGACATAAATGGCTTCAAAACAATATAGAACACCCTCAACACCAGAAATTTTATATCCTGATATGCATTATAAAACTTGTGATAGTTACACCATCTTTAAGGGGGATTAAGAAACCAAAAACGTGAATAAGCCTATCAAAACATAATTTTACAATTGAAGATGCAACTACATGGATTATTACAGCTGTGTATGCTATTCTGCTCCCCAAAGGCCTCATAATTTTTTTATTTTTTGGCCCCACACTTAACAAAATGCAGGAAATCTCGATTCTTTTTTTATACACGCAGTAAGGGTATCAAATCAGTAGTAATTAAATAATTTTATTCATCAAGATTGCAAAAATGAAGTTTAAGCAGAAAATGAAAACAAGGTCGGTAGCTCACCCAAAGACAGAGAACTTTGTGACCGTACTTCAACTGATACGAAATTCAGAGATGAGAGATTGAATCTGAAAATTTAAATTCCTAATTCTTTAGAAACTTACCTTTTTGTGTCTAAGAGAAAGGAGTAGTAGAAACAGTGATTTGCTTCCGGGTGTTCTTTAAGAAGAAGAGAGGAAAGATGGAAGCGGGAAGCCGCTATTCATAAAGTTAGAGCTCACGGGCCAGGTCGGACTGGCTATTTGTGAGCCCGAAAATAACCAGCCCAGACATGGGTGGCAGGTCGGGTCGTCTATATTTTTACAAAGATATTTTTTTATAATTTTTTAAAGTAAATTATAATTTAAAAATATTAAAATAAATAATAATATGATAATAATATATGATATTAGTGTTAGTATCATATATTATAAAAATATAATTAATATTTAAAAATTTTAATGAATTTTAAATTTGGACTGTTATTATTTTTATATTCTATTTTTTATTTTTAATTATTTTTTAATTCAGCTCAGGGTCGGTCCAACTCATATTGCAAAAACCTCACAAATTAGCAAGCTTATTCTGATCGGACTATAAAATTCATTTTTAAAATGGATTCTACAAATTTTAACGCAACCCTATTAAATCACGAGTTAGAAGAAATTGATCCAACAAGCCTAGACTATTGACGGCTCTGTGTAAAGTTAATGGATTTGTGGTAAACACGTATAGCCAACTAATACATACATTAAAATAGAAATATAATTTAAATAGAAACTTTTTAAAAATATAATAGGTAAAAAATTATTTGAAAAATGTCCCATAAAAATAGTGAAAAACAGTTTCAAAAGAACATCATGCTTTCCTAATTAATATTTATA
Organism: Solanum virginianum; assembly: GCA_000787875.1. NCBI lineage: Eukaryota > Viridiplantae > Streptophyta > Magnoliopsida > Solanales > Solanaceae > Solanum > Solanum virginianum. Next base: position 6,505 of record DF370777.1, read on the forward strand.
CTATTGTTTTTCCTTATGTGTCGAGAAAGTCTTTCAAGAATAGGAAACATATTATTATTTTGATGTTCCTATTTAAAGAGTGACACTGATTTGTTTGACGGTACTTTGAGTTATTTTATGTTTGGAAGTTTTTTTAAATTTTTCATAAAAAGTATTGTTATTATTATTAGACATTAACCAACTAATTATCTGCTAGGAAACTATAATAATAATTTTAAATTAACTAAAATTTTACTTAATATTTAAAAATAAAACTATAATTCTATTTAAGTCATTTTTGGATGAAAATTTACGAGAAACACACCTTTTACTTCTACTTTTTGTTCTTAATTTTGATTGATTTTAATTCAAGTCTTCTTCTTGTATTTATTAAGATCATTCTTACTGTCTTTCTTTTAGTAAATAGTTTTAAATACTATATATGAATTATATTGTCACGAACCAAAATAGGGTTATGTCTAAAAGGTCACTTAATTCCAACCCCAAGAAAGGAGAAAAACTCAATAAATAAATAGTCTCCATATAAAATCATATCACAAAACCTGATGTCACGATTATAAAGAGCATCTAATACATAAACTAATAAAATAAGTGCATCTCTGTCTTCGAATAAAAATAAAGACTAAACAACTAAGATAGAATCCAATGGCAACTTGAAGCTCTGAGTCTCACCACTAGATCTGGTATAAACCAAGTGCACGAGTAAATCAACAACCACGTGGAAATCACAGGCAGAGTCTGTAGGAGAAGAAAGAAGTAGGGGTGAGTACACATAATATGTATCCAGTAGGTTTAACCGACTGGAAATCAGAAATTGAATAAACTATGAAATAATCTAGGAATGCTTCCAACTGCAACAGGAAAACCAGTCCGGCATTGGTAACGTCAATTTATATCGAACGGCGCGAATAAAGTAAACATATAATCTCAAATAAGCTAATCCAAAACAACCACAAGTAGTATAATGAGATGGTATGCAATGTCATGCAATGCAAGGTGGTATCAAGACCGTCGCACAGCCTGTTATATATACCCCCGTCGAGCTAAGGCCCCATAGACTAAGGGGACCCATGGGGACCTCGCAAGTCATATACCTCAATCACAATATATCAACTACCTTGCCACCTAACTCGTGGTCAAGGACTCATGATAGAAATCTCGATATATCAACTATAGAAATCTAGATATATCAACTATCTTGTCACCTAACTTGTGATCAAGGACTCATGATAAGAATTTCAATGTATCAACTACCTTGCCACCTAACTTGTGGTCAAGGACCCATAATAAGAATTACCATTCACAACTTCTCAAAGTATCATGACATGTGGTATGAGGATGCATGCAATGAAGACACAATTATGGAAGCAATATTTCTCCCAATAAGTACAATAAATATCACAGTTCTCAAAGTTTAGCAATTATAATGTTCACCCTCTTTTATACATATCGGGATACAATTCTCTCTTAAAATATTTCACCACATTTTAGTAACTTTCCTTTCTCAAGTAAACCATGATCATCTCTATCATATCACAATTATCTCTCTTTCTCAATGTGTCATATTCATAATATTCTCAATTTAGTATTCACATGCTCTCAAAGCAAACACATGAACAATTAGAACCCTCACACTAGCATCACAATAAGAATTTCCAACCCAACACATGATACGATCCCAACTCATAGATTACAACATAAGGATATTTAATAATTCAATCTCAATCTCAAGGAAGGATAGTCAAACCTACCTCAATGCTGGGACCGAGTTCGAACACTTCTACCGAATGGACAAATCTTGAATTTAACTCTCGAAATGACAATTCTCTACCAAAAATAAAACATACACGTCACCAGGAGCCCAATGACACCCACATAAATATATGTCTAGTCTACACTCAAAAACTCACCCAAATTTATATATGTATATAATAATTTTCGGGTTAGTTTGGGAAAGTTATTATGAATTTCCAACATTTCAGTTGTCACACGGAAAAACACACTTCTAATTGTAGTGGATAGTTGATTGGTGACATGAAGATGTATTTGAAAACCAACAGTAAAGTCCTATGAATCCATATATCAGTTTTCCATAAATTATATTTCTTTCAAAATTCAAACACACATAGTTAGGCCTAAAAGTCTCTTACTATTTAGTTATCCAACTCATGAGAATGTATACACCCTTTTACTTTAGCCTTCCCACAAGCTTCAAAATAATATCTCCCCTTCTTAAAGATTAACTCAAGAAACGCAGTCAATCATTCCTCAAAAACTAAGAGAACACATGAACCAAAATACATACAGCCAAGAAGGTGTCTTGCATTTAACAGAAGGTCAAAGTGAAATTAGGACCTGTGGCCATGTCCAATGCCTTTTTAAACAGTGCTCTTCAACAGTGTTATCAAGGTTTTAATTAAGACATAATTTCCTTGCGGATGAACTGCTCATGAAGAGACAACACTAAACAATAGATATTTCACTTTATCATAATTATTTTCAACTTCCTTATTCATATATTACAAACCCCCAATATTAATACCAAAAGCATATACATATATATACACATCCGAAAACACTCCATATAAAAGCACTAATCAAAAGTGTGAAGTTGGTGGGGGAAGGCATATATATCACATAAAACTACTTTAGAACTATAAGTAATAATCCAAATAATGAATGTGTTTGTCAACAAGTTGCAGTCTTTCCAGTAACCACCAAGCGCCCCTTAATTACTCTTTCAACCCAATACGTGTCCAAGAAACATAATTATACAAATTGCTCTCATCCTCACCCTTAAGGATTCTATAACATTAATGGTATATAAGTGTTCATACCAACTTAGTCACAATTTAAAGTGAGGGATTACCTGAAGCAGTCGGCGTTCTTCGTGGTTACCGGTAGTGTCAGGTACGTTTCCCCCTTTTCTCTTTTCTTCCGTTCTTTGTTATACTTAGTTTGATTAGGTTTTAAAAGTGGTAACCCACTAATTTATTTTTACTAAGGCTAAGAGGTACTTAAGTAACTTAATTTTTTGGTCCATGAATTAATTTAACAGTTGAATTTACCTATAAGTTAAATAGTTATAGTTATCAAATAGTTCAAAATACTCATTTAAATTTTACGAGAAGAATATTTTATAAAAATAATAGAATTAATTATCTAAATGACCTAATGAATCATTACATGTACTTAATCAACAAATGACAATGAATTCTCCTTTTTTAATTATTTTTGTGTTTCTTTTTTAGTTTAAATTTCGGGTCAAAAAGATTGACAAAACAAGCATGTTAGTGCCGAATGAAGTTGTCGAATTTTTTTTAAGGTTTATTTTTTTGTTTGTTTTTATTTATTTAATTTTGACTTAAGATTTGATTATGTTATTTAATTATATTTTAATTTGTTATTTGTTAGTATTATAGTTGATCTTTAATTAAACTTTTTTGTTCAATTCGAAATATAATGTTATTGTTAAGTGTTGAATCTTTATGTGCAAAATTTTTATTTGAATGATGAACCTATAACTTTAGGGATATAGTTTCAATTTGGGCTCATCAAATTAATGTTTAATATATATATATATCTCTCTCTCTTTTTTATTGTTTGATTGTGACTTAGTTTTGCTTATATTATTTAACTATATTTTGATATACTATTCATTAGCATTATAATTAATCTTTAATTAAACCTATTTGTGGAATTTGAAATATATTGTCATAGTTAAGTGTTGAATCTTGATGTACAAAGCTTTTATTTGAATGACGAGCTTATAAATTTAAGGTTATAATCTATTATTTTAATCTGGGCTCACTAATAAGATTTTAAGGTGAATCAGGTACATCAATTCCAGACTATAACTGTGATATTTTTTTATTTCTAATTCAAAACACAAATTTCATGTGATAAAGGATTCTTAGTCATACGTAAAAACAAATATTAGACATGAAAATTTAGCAATATAAGTTCATTAGGAAAAAAACCATGATATGTCATAATTTTTAATAAAAAAAGATATAATTTTTAGAAGTGAATTAAATATGATTACCACTTTCAAAAGTTTTACGTGTCTCTTTGGATGAACTTTTTTGTCCTTTGACATAGAATATTTAGCGGGTAAAATTATATTAAATTAAACTCCCTTGAGATATTACTCAATTTTGATGTAGAAATAATTTTATATGTAAGTTTTAAAATTACAAGAGATATTAGTGTGATAGATCAAAATTTAGAGAAGATCTCCAAAATTATCATATATAAAAAAACAATTAATTTTCCTAAGATTACAACATATCTTATCCATCGAAATAATAACAAATTTTATAAACATTTATTATTCTTTGCATTTTAATTTATTTGTCTTATTTTAACTTGAAATGAAGTTTAAGAAAGTTAAAAGACTTGAATTTTGTGGACTTAAATTAAATATATATCAAATGTATCAAATGCTCTTTAATCTTGTGATCTTGAACATGTCACGTGAAAAGTTAAAATTAAATAATTACAAAAATAAATGACATTCTTTGCTAAATAGGCTAAAAAGTAGATAACAAATTAAAATAAAAAAATATTAACTAACGCGATATACACGTACAAAGTACGCACACTTAACTAGATAAAAATATCTTTTTGCTATTTTTCTTAATTTATTATTTTATATTTTCTTTATTTAGTTTTGATATTCACTTTTGAATTAGAATTTCTTTATATTTAGAATTAACTCTTGATTTAGGACTATTCTATATAAATAATTATCTAGGCTATGAAAGAAAAATAAAAATATTATTATTATTTTATTATTCAAGACTGTGAAATTAACTTTTGATTATCAAATATTTTGTTAATAAAAATATGTAGTATAACAAATTTAAAAAGAAAAAGAGTAATTAAAATTATGTGGAAATATTAAACTACTCCTTTTTTATTTAGGAGTCTTTTTTAAAATTAAATTTTAATCAATTAAATATTTAATTCCTAACTATTCGACAAAAAAAATTATTTGCAGTAGTATTTGCATTTGATAAAATTTCGTTCTTATCTGATAGAAACTAAGGTTATAGTATTTACTGATCGTGCAGTCTTAAAATACCTCTCAGCAAAAAAGGATGCTAGACCTAGATTATTAAAGTGGATACTTCTTTTACAATAATTTGATATTGAAACTAAAGATAGAAAAGGGTCAGAAAATAAAGTAGTTAATCATATGTCGCGTTTGGAAAATCCTCCTATTGAACCTTTATAAATTAAGGAAGAATTTCTCGATGAGCACATCTATACAATTGCAGCAAATATAGACCACCCGCCTTGGTTTGCCGATATAGCCAATTATTTAGTCGGAGGTTAGATCCCAAAAGATTTTTCTTATGAACAACGAAGAAAGCTAAAACAGAAAATAAGATATTACTTTTGGGAAGACCATTACTTATTTTAATTTTTTGCCGATGGCATGATAAACCAATATGTACCAGAAATAGAAATAAACAATATCCTAAGACACTGTCATGATGGAGCAGCGGGAGGTTATTACGGAGGAAGAAAGACAACGACCAAGGTGCTAGAAGCTTAATTTTTTTGGCCCTCTCTATTAAAAGATGCACGACAATATATTGCTACTTGTAATAGTTGTCAGAAAAGTGGTAACATTTCGAAAAGTGATGATATGCCTCTTAACTCTATTCTTGTGTGTGAAATATTTTATATTTGGAGCATCGATTTTTATGGGTCCTTTTTCTCCTTCTAATATATGTGAATATATTTTAGTTTTAGTTGACTATGTTTTGAAATAGGCAGAGGCAACAATAACTAGACAAAATGATGTTCGTGTTGTTTGTGATTTTCTTAAAAAAAAAATATTTTCTAGATTTGGAACTCTGCAAGTAAGTGACCAAGGAACTCATTTTGTAAACAAACAATTTGCTAGTTTGTTATCATGATATGTAGTAACTCATAAAATAGGAACCCATATCATGCTCAAACAAGCGGACAAGTAAAAGTAGCCAATAGAGAATTGAAAAGAATTTTAGAAAAAATTATTGGTTTCTCTCGAAAAGATTGATCTCTTAGACTGGATGATGATTTGTGAGCATACAGAATTGCTTTTAAAACATCTATAGGCACATCTCCTTGCAGACTCGAATTTGGAAAATCTTGTCATTAGCTTGGAGAATCAAAACATAAAGCATATTGCACTATAAAATTATTAAACCTAAATTTGAACAATACGGGCAAGGATCGTTTGTTACAACTCAATGAGTTGGAGGAGTTTAGACTTAAAGCATATAAAAATGCTAAATTATACAAAGAAAAGACAAAAAAAAGCATGATAATCTTAGTCGCCATAAGAAATTTAAATTTGGAAAGCTAGTTCTATCATACAATAGCTGTTTTTAAGACTGTTTCTAGGAAAATTTAAGTCGTGGTGGACAGGACCATATGTCATAACAAAAGTAACCCTCTATAGTATCATTGAGATGCAACATAAAGAAGGCGGAGAAAAATTTAAAGTAAACAGTCATCGTTTAAAGCCTTATGTCACCAGAATAATTGATAAACAGGCCTCAACAATTCCTTTTACCTAAAAAACAATTTACTAATAAATCAAGTTGGCGACATTAAACTCAAAACTATACATTTATTTTTCTTTTTTACATATAATTTTATTTTACAATTAATAGCAATGTGAACTATTTCCGTCTTTGGTAATTTTATATGTATGTTAATAGATTTATTTATTTTTTCAAAAAAAGAAAAAAAAAAGATGTCGTCTATCATATACATACAAAGCACATTTTTCTTTCTAAATATTTATATATTATATATATTCTTACTACAAAAGAAAATAATAATAATAAAAAAAAATTAGGAAACCTACACTAGAAGGAAAAAGAAATTGGATTGAAATTGTGGAAGAATCAATTACCAATAATGGGGCGGAAGCAGTTAGTTGTAGGTTATTTGTTTTAAAATAAGTTTTTAGGTCCAGGCTTATGGTTTGGGGTTTAGGTGAGAAATTAGAGTCCATATTTATTTTATATGGAGTAATAATTTTATGAATCATATGATAGGTTATGTCAGGGTTAGACATTTAAATAATTAAATTAAATGGTAGTAGGTCGTCTAGTAGGTCTTGGTAGTTTATTCTTTCATATTGTGTTAATTCTTGTAGTACTATATTTATGTCGTCATACCATGCTTGCATAATTAAATTGTTAATTTCTTCTTCTTCATATTCAATTATTTTTTCTCATATTATTTTTCTTATTTCTATTTCTGGTATTTTATTTAATATGTAGAGGATAAGTATTTTATGTTCATGTGTAAAATAATTATTATCTAAAGTTGCTAAGGGTGGTATAGGTGTATTCATCTTTTCCATTAATGCTTAAAATTATTTAAACATTCCTGCTTTCCACATTTTATGTGGTCTACTTATGATAGCTTGTTATTAACTAAGGTATTCATTTTCTTATGGTTTGGTCACTATTAGCATCGTACTTTTCCAGGATATTATATTCCTAAACAATGCCTCAACAATTTGGTACTTGCCCTATCACGGCCACCTGCCTTTCTCGGCTTTCCCATCCTAGTTGGCTTAGTTCCGAAAGTTTTCTCCTTTATTTCCTAATGCTAGCAAACACTAACATAAGATATGAATAATCCTAGTTTATAACAACAATCATAAATATATCACATAATATATGTCAAACAGGAATTAAATAATTTAGCTAAGCATAATTATAAAAAGATATACCTCTTTTTGTAGATTCATGTTTGCTAATTATTGCTCCATAATTTGGGAATAAGAAGTATTTTATTGATAATTTATATTTCTGGAAGGGTTTTTACAAAAGGATATAAGGATAAGGAGTTGATTGCTCGATGATTTACAAAATGAAAAATAACATCTATATATACTACTGACTAAGGGCTATCTGTGCAAAATTAAAAAATTTATTTACATACTTCGTCCTAACTATTTACATATCAATCCCGACATATTTTTGACGTGTGCGGCTATATTTTTCCCTTTTACGTCACATGTTTTTTTCCTTGGAAGATTACTTCATTGCTTGCTTTGTCTTTTTCATCTTGAAAATTCTTTGCCATATGTTATTTGGTTTCTTCCTTTGTGTCACTATCATTTTTGGTATATGTCATTGTCTCTTTCAATTTCTCTTATCTTCTTAAAGACTTTTTATGTTGATTGTTGAAAGTTTCCATCACGTAGTTTCCTTTGAAAGATTATTTTGCATCCACTTGTCTCTTTTTGTTGCTGATAATTACTCCGTCCATTTGTCTTCTTTATTCCAAGTTGACATCTGGTATATAATTGCTTATTCCACTGCATCTGCTACACTCTAGCTCTGCGTATTTTTTCCCAATTAATTTGCAATATTGCTCTATGCTTTTTTCTGAAATAATTTCTTTTCTGATTGCTTTTGTCATAGGCTCTTGCTCCGGTTTAAGTAGTGTTAATGCCCAATTTTGTATTTCATATATATCCTGTGGTCTTTGTTCTTTGGCTGTTGAATAAATTAATAAGTGGTTCCTTGAATAATACTTCCAGATACGTCCTTCCTCATTAACTTTAGATAATTCCGATAATATAGTACCTATTCCTATAATACGTTTGTTGGTGTAGAAATTTGGTAATTCTTCTGATGGGATAATTGGTTGTGTACTAATTTCCTCCAGGATTAAATATTCCTGTGTCATTTCAATTTTTATCACTGTGATCACTGGTTTAATTTCATCAAATAATATCTCCACTGGTGCTGAATAAAATCTAACATAAAATAATTGTCCTTTGGTAATTCTTTTGTAGTTCATAAAAGCTTGATATAATTCAGGTATTTTAATAAGTTCTTCTCCGATAACGGTATAGGCTGTTGAAATAAGTCCATAGGAGTAACATGTTGCTAATAAGTTTGAATTTGTTTCGGGTAATGCTAGTAATATGTTGTAATTT
>DF370776.1:613-12040 GCA_000787875.1 Solanum virginianum
GAAATGTACGGTAAGTCCAACGACTCAAATATAATAATAATAATAATAATAATAATAATAATAATAATAATACTCACCTCGACTCCTCAACTCACGACAAGTTTGTAAATCTCATGTTTAATCAAAGTTGCTTAGGAGTTTCTCTTAATCGACATACCTCCCACCACCATAAGTTAGGTGATGTAGAACGAATCGAGATCTTTGTCACGCCCGTCCTAGTGAGTATTTGGGAATGTCCTTTTGTAAATCTCATGTTTAATCAAAGTTGCTTAGGAGTTTCTCTTAATCGACATACCTCCCACCACCATAAGTTAGGTGATGTAGAACAGATCGGCATCGTTGCCACGCCCATCCTATACATGCCACGGCATAGGACGATCAACTCTCTCTTGGATGCAGGGTAAATGTCCATTTGCGGGACAAGTCACCAGAACGATGTTGTATGACTATCCTACGCTGGCAACGTAATTCTAGGGGTTAAAGTAAAAGTATACTCACTCCCCGCTCGATGCTCGATACTCCTCCCAAGACTAAAACATGCTCAACTCATCATTAACTCATTCTGGGGGTTAAAGTAAAAGTGTACTCGCTCCCCACTCGGTGCTCGATACTTCTCCCAAGACTTAAACATACTTAAATCATCATGTAACTTAATCCTTAATACTCCATCAATCAACTCCTCCTCAACCTCATAGAGTTATCTCAATTGGTCTCAAAGATTCATCAATTCATTAAATCACATACAAGTACTCAAAATAGTCAACTCAACAATCATGTAACTTATCATGCTCGACTCAATTAAAATGGATTAAAAGTAAATGAAAATAAACTCATTTATATAAGATATCTTATTATAAAATATTTAGAAAATAGGAGCAACTTACAAGAATAAAATTACCGAAGCTCTACACAATAAAATACCTCCCTTCAGCTAATAAAACTCTCACAATATTTGACAAACTAATTAATTTATTCTTGTGTACTTGTTGTTTTTCTGCTCTTTATCAAATGAGCAGACGACTCTATATCTTTATCTGAGCAGAAATGACTCTGCTTAAACAGGCTTTTTCTGCTCTTTATCAAATGAGCAGACCACTCTATATCTTTATCTGAGCAAAAATGACTCTGCTTAAATAGGCAGCAAATGTGCCTGAGAAATAATTAAAATAACATAGTGGGTGAAGCACTTCTTAGTGCAGAAAACAATAATGCATAAAACTTTATTAAATAATATAAGATAATTAAAGTGAAAGGAGCATTGTCTCCCACCAATGTTAAGAAATGTTAAAATAAATGCACTAACAATAATATTAAAATAAATGCATTAACAATCCCCCACTCATTTTTAATATTTTAGAGAGTCTGTCAGCTGAAGAAAGACTACTATGCATGATGAAGGTGTGTTCTGCATTGAACCTTCACTTAGTGAAATAATAACTTTTACTCCAGAGTTGCAGTGGTCTCAGACTTGAACTAATTAATTTGCATACTTCCCCTTTTTAAAAATCCTCCTTATACTATTTCAACTCAAGTAGACAAAATTTCAGGATCGTTAAAAAACACACCCAAGCCTTTAGACTAACATACTGTCTACAAGGCATACAAAGTATAAAACAATAATAATCAATACTGATCACGTACCTTTATAGATTAGGTGTGATTTTACACTTTAGAACATAACACAACTATTAGCAAACTAGAGAACTATAGAAGCCTTCTATCAGGTTCCAAGTCTGGAGCAGTTATGTCTTCTTACGCAAGAAGCCAAGGAAGAACTTTTCAGCAGAAGAATATTCAATCTTAGTAATGCTTGAATAACTTGTGTTTATTCCTTGGACAAACACCTTTTATACTACTGTAGATACACTGCATGGACCACTAGTCCTTCAGTACAGTACACTTCTGATAGACATCTCACCAACCACAACACTTTTTACAGGCTATATCACACGACCAGCTTCTGCAAAATAGCCCAATGGTCTACCTGGTCCTTGACTTAGTTTGTTGATCATCAAAACATCAAAACGAAATATACTCCATGTAGTTAACAATTTTCCCCTTTTTGAGGATGACAGACTATGTCTGTTATTTGCCCCATTGATCCACCTGTTCCCCCTGAACTTATGCTCCCCCATACTTGTTATTCCTCCTGAATATGATCACATCTTCCCCCTTTTGGCTTTTAAAAGGGAAACAGTAAACTAAGAGAAGATCACAATCAGAAAATACCAGGTACTTGAGTAAGCACAATATAATCAAAATCATAGAAAATGAAGAACAGGACGTGGATAAGATATTCACAAAAGAAACCATTTACATTCAAGCAACATTCCATCCACAATCATTTACAACAAAAACATGAACTGCCAGGACCGGGCTAAGACCATACAAACAAAAGCTTTAAACTGTAAGGATTAGAGACAAGGACAACATGGAGGGTATAGAAGTAGGAAGCCTAGGAACTAGAGGACTTGGGGGCTAGAGACTGAATCAACTTAGACATGCTTGCACTATGGTCCTTGTGTGCCTCCAACAGCTGCTGGGTAAGTGACTTGACCTTCTTGGTCAGTTGTGCATTCTCCTCTTTCAGCCTCATTACTTCATCAGAACTTGGTCCTACTCCAGAGCTTTTAACCAACTCAACATTTAGCAAAGCAAGTTCAGCATCCTTCTTGGCTAAGGCACTTGTTCTTTTAAAACTTTATTCTGATCCACTAGATTAGACATAAGTGATTTCTTGGACCTTGCCTTGAGGTTACCACACTCACATTTTATTAATGCGTTGTGGGACAAAGACCGTTTTATGGTCCCTGTGATTCCCCTGCTCAGTTCAACCCTATAATACTCAAACACCCTATTGAGTACAAACCCATGGGCTATACCATGTTTTCCTTCTGCCATGTTTAAAACTTCTAGACAAAGCAAATGTGGAATTGTCTTTTGTTCCAAGGCGTAACTTGTATCCATACACTTCATATTCGCTCGGAGTTCGTTCCCAGAAATATAGCCATCCCTGCCCCCCCCATGTCAATCCCACGAGCCTCTTATCCATTCTCATTGAATGATGGCAAGGGAGTAAATCCAACTAGAAAAACTCTTAGTCATGTGTTCCTTCATCAGTGCTAGTAGATTTATTTCTACCATGGTGCTCAATTTTTCCATTAGGTACAGATCTGCCATTATGGCTATGGTCCTCTTTTCAGTCCTTGGCAATAGAACTTTGTTGGCAAATTCGAAATACAACTGATTCTGCCCCTTGAGCAGCTTCTTAGAGACGGTTGAGAGGTGTACATTTTTCAACTTCCCAACCTCTTTTAAGAAACTTTTCGAGGCATACTTGTCAACCACAGTTCTGATCCCTGCCTACTTCACTTGCAAGATTTCACTGAAACTATCCTCGTTATATCCTGAAAGAAATATCCCTCACACTAGTTGTAAATCCCACATCTTCCTAAATCTTGATATTCAGGTAAAACTCACTTACCTCCCATTCATGAAGAAATGGCACTGGATACTCGAACAAGTTCCTTCATCCTTGAAACTCAACAGCATCAACAAGCTCACGTATACCTGGGCTATTCTTAGTCGCAGGCTCAAACACTCTCCCATTCAGAACATTTTGGTTCTAAAGCAAATTGATTCTCTGGTCCCTGGTTAGAACCTTTTCTATTTTTCTCCTTTTCATTTGTGAACCTGGTCCCCTAGTGGAAATAGAGTCACTCCTTTTTCCTTTGACAACGATCTTCTTCTGAACCTTTGAGTCCCTAGCCTTCTTAGGTCAGTGACTCAAATCTCCTAGCTCTTTCTCTGACTATATCTAATCAATCTACTTTTCCTCTTCAATGTAGATAACTTGATCCTAAGGTACGTCATCCTCAACATAGTACATATCTTCAATAGCTTTCTCAAAGCACTTGCCAATCTTTCTTATGCCCATGATATAGCCCTTCTGACCACCACCAAAAGAGACAGTGCCTCTTTCAAATTCATTCAATGTGAGGAAGTTTTTAGTCCATCCAGTCATGTGCTTTGAGCATCCACTATCCATATACCAGCATTGACTACTTCCTCTTGACTTTTCCTGCAAGTAATCACACGTTAGTTTTGAGAACCTATTTTAATCTAAGCTCCCAATAAGCAGATAGAGGCCTAATTACAAATTTTCTGGTCCAGCTGGGCAGAGGTATGTTTCTCAGTTTAGGTTAAGACCTGGTCCTTCCTTCACATTTTTCTTTTCTGAGTACACAGACTTCTATTTGTTCAGAGTTCTCTGAAGAACTTCACCGATGTCTTTGAGATGACCATTTCTCCTACAGTACAAACATAAAAGATTATCAGCAACAAACACATATTTGTTGTGGGGATTATTGCCTGGGAGTTAATTTTTTTGACATAGCCCAGTCCTCTTTTTTCACCAACCCAGCAGCTAGACATATCTCCCAAAAGCTTGGAGGATGCGATCCACTTCATAGATTTATTCAAATCTTCTTTAACTTTCATCAGGTCCCTTTCTATCACATTGTTTTTTTCCAAGGCTTAATTCAGCTTCAATTCAGTCTCCTTGAGTTTCTCCTCCAATGTATGTTCATTTTCAGTTATTTTCCTTTTTAACTTAGCATCAGACTTACCATCAGATTTTATTAGTTTCAATAATTCATTCTTTTCTTTTTCTAGGGCTACCACTTTAACTTCAAGATCAGATACTTGGGTAGTCAGAACAGTTTTTTCATCCTGAGACACATCTATACTATTATTTAATAGGTCCTTCTTAGTAGTTAATTCATAGATTGAGTCAATAAGAAAACATGCTAATTTTTTCAATTTCTAGTAGAGTAAAGATCTAAGTTATCTTTAAGGTCTAGCAATGTTACCTCTTCATCATCATCTTCTTCTTCATCATATGACTGGGCCATAAAGACAAACAGTCCATCATAGACTTCATCATTATCCTTAACTATAAGCATAGATAAATCTTTTTAGGTTATTCTTCATCTTCAGATCCACTTGAGGAATTACCCCAAACTCCAGTGCTTTTATCATGATCCTGTCAGCAGCAACCTTTTTCTTGTACTTATATGGAACCTGGTCCTTTTTTCTATTTTTTGTTAGTTTTTTTCTCATCCTTATGATCATCTTTTCCATGAGAACACTCTTTAATAAAGTGTCTTGGTTTACCACAACCATAACATAAGTCAGTATTTCCATGGGACCTACCAATATTTCCTTTCTATGCCATATCATAACTTTTTCAGAAAAACTTCTTGAACCTCTCCGTGAGATATGTCATATCCATACCATCAATCTCCTCATCACATTGAGCTGTCTTTAGTGCTAAAGTTTTGTCTTTTTCTCCTTCTCTCTTGTCTATATCATGTTTTTTATTCAACTATGAGAACATCTATTTCTATAGTCTTCAGGTCTTTTGATTCAGTGATAGCATCGACTTTGCTCTCCCATGACTTGGGAAGCACTCTAAGAATCTTTCATACTTGTTTACTCTAACTTATAGGTTGTCCTAATCATTTGAGCTCATTGGTTATTACTGAGAACCTGGTCTCCATGTCTTGTATGGTTTCTCCTTCATGGATGATAAAATCCTCAAATTGAGAAGTCAGCATGTCCACCTTGGACTCTATCACTTGTTCAGTTCCTTTATGATAAATTTTCAAATAGTCCTAGATCTCCTTAGTAGATTAACAAGTAGTGATCAGGTTGTATCCTCAGCCTCTATCCCACACACAATCCATTTTTTTCTTTGTAACTTTACTCAATGTTCTTCCTATCAGACTCAATGTATTGTTGTCTAGTCTTGGGAACAGACTTGGTTGTTTCACCTTCTTTCACTTCCGTCATTGGAACATATGGTCTATCTAGAACAATGTCACATAGTTCACTATTCCTAGCCATCAAAAAGTCATGCATACGAGCTTTCTACTATTAATAGTACTCTCCATTAAATCTTGGTGGCCTTGTGGATGATGGTCCTTCTTCAAAGTTAAGTGGAGCATCCATATTCATCGTAAATCTCAAGGTGTGAACTTGATAGAGATCCCTGCTCTGATACCATTTGATGAGTTAATGCATTACTAGCCTAATAGAGGATCTGGTCCTTCTAAATATAGTAAGTTAAAACTTGAAGAAAGTAAATAACAGAAGACAAAAGCACAAGGATTTTTGCATGAAAAAACTCCTTGCTCAGGGGAGGAATAATCATGACCTGTCACCACAAGATTTACCCAAAATCAAATCCACTAAAGAGCAAAGTAAAAAAATACAATGCACTCACTATTTCTCTACTTTCCCTCTAAAACAACTTGTACCACAAGCACAAACAATGAGCATCCAAAACCTATTTTAGACTACACAAACAACCCTTATGTAGTTAGACTAACACACACCCAAGCCTTTAGACTAACACAAAGTCTACAAGGCATACAAAGCATAAAACAATAATATTCAATCTTAGCAATGCTTGAAAAATATGTGTTTATTCCTTGGACAAGCTCCTTTTATACTGTTATGGGTACACTGCATGGTCCAGTAGTCCTTTAGTACACTTCTAATAGACATCTCACCAACCACAGCAGCTTTACAGGCTGTATTCCACAACCAGCTTTAGCAAAACAGCTCAATGATCTACGTGGTCCTTGACTTAGTTTATTGATCATCAAAACGTCAAAACGCAATGTACTCCATGTACCTAAAAGTTTGTGAACATTGTCTTTATTAATGGTGTGGCATATATATTGCCAGAGATAAAATATGTGTTTGGTTTGCTTAATTTTGGCAAAAGAAAAGCAATCATGCATGCTTCCATTGATGCTAGTGACAATGTGGTGACGTCAATAATAGTACGATTAGAGAGGATTTTATCTCCCTGATATAGAAATTGAAAGAATCAATAAAGGAAAGCAATTTGCAAGTGGATATGTTCTTTATTTCTCAATTATAAGAGTCCTTAGATAGATAAAAACTACTAATAACAGAACACACCTATTACTCCTAATTATTCTAATCTAGAGTGACTCCACTAATCTTCCTATGGTCTTTAACAACTTAGTTGAGCTCTAAATAATAGCTACAAAACAAACCACTACCTCATAAATTAAACGGGAATTGTAAAATTCAGTAAGTTTAGGTGTAAAAATAAATAAATTAGGAAATTGCAATAATTTGAGATCCAACAATATATTAATACTATCAAGTGATTTCAATTATTCAACATTATTTTCTAAGAATAAGTCTTTGGGAAGTAATTGTTTCAATTTAAGTACTTTATAATGCCAAATAATATCATTTCATCAAATTGATTATCTCAAATAACAATCAAAATATTACCTTCTGTTTTACAGGTTTTTCAATCTTTGTGGGAACGATATCTTAAATCATATATATATCTTATAAAAGAAAATCGACAGTCTGCCTACGTGGCACTACCATAATTCACCAAGCTCTTTTCCCTTTTCCAATTACAACTCTACCCTTCCCTTGCACCCTTTGCACCTTAGCTCCACCTCCTCATAAATTGTAACCTTTCCCCTCAAAATCAGACTTTGCGTTTACCCATAAATACAGAGGCGTCAAAGAAAATCAGACTTGGATAACTGCCACCTTTGTCTTTGGCCAAAAACTTTCTTTCCCAATTGCTTTTACCTAAAAATACAGAGGCGGCACTATGAAAACTCTTCATCCCCATGAAGATGTCATTGCACCTCCAATTCCAGCATCGCAAAAAAGTTACTTCGGCCCAAAATATTGTTCCTGAATTATGAGACACTTTGGCAATTGAATTCCAGATAATTACTTAGGCGGGAACAAGAACACTCCTCACCACCACGAAGAGGAAGTTGCGCTTCCAAATACAGAGTCGTGTAACAGAATACGTTCACACACCACACCTTTACCAATTGAGTTTCCACACAAATACAGTTGCGTCAATAAGACAACTCTTCATCACCAGGATTTTATAACTCACGATTTTACACATACTGTATGAATCGAGTGCTTACTCCTCCATTCCAAGCCTTTACGATAAGGCCAAAATGCTCTGCAACCGATGAATATAAAGTAAGTTGAGAGACTAGAAGGCCAAAAAGTGAAACCGCTACCATTTCATTATCCAGCATTGAAGTAATCTCCATCACTGCAAAATTCTTGAAAGGAATAACCTTACTGAGAAACATCTTCACCTCGATAAAGGTAACCATTCTTCCATGGTACCTATGTATTTCACTTTGAAGATACTGAAGTAATACTTTTTTTCCACTATTGAAGAAACATCTTCACCTCGACAAAGGTAACCATTCTTCCATAGTTCCTATGCATTGACCTTTGGAGCTGCTGAAGTGCTGCTCTTTTTTAACTATTGATTCATTTAAATTCAGTCCCGAAAATTCTCATCTGCAGAACACTGAGTTTATCTATATTCCCCAGTTGTGTTGAAAACATACTACTTATGTCTGTGGTTCAACTGAAGTTTTACATGATTTCTTTTTGTGTATACCTGTGTTTCGAAATGAAACTATTGGGTTCTATTGAATTTGGTCGCCGAATTGACCTTCACTATCCTGCATCTTTCTTACAACAACTTCTTCATTGTAAACAACCTCTTAGGCTACTACTGCTTTAGTGTTGCTTGCAAATCCCTACGTAAATGGACATTCTCCACCATTGTTTCTGAGGCTATTCAATAAAATCAACACAAATTACTTATTCCCAATGATTTTTTTAACCCATCCTGCAAAATTTCAGATTCGCCCGATCTTAACAACTTCTTGCTACGACCTTTGGAGTTGTATAGAGCACCTCCCAATGCCCTGCGATATTTTCACTACGTTTAATTTCCTACTGTTGGCCCTATCAACTTATATCCCCTCTAAGTTTTGAAAATTCACACTAATCCTTCTCTATATACGTTCCTTGTGAAATTTACTTTGACCTCTTTTTCATTATGTTTGTATGCTGATTGATTTTGACTTATTTTTCTTTTGTTATGATGCTTTGTATCATGTACCAACGTCATTTTAAAAAAAATTCCCCTAATTTAATTTTTTTGGGTACTTATTTAAAATCTCATATATTTCCATGTGGTTGCATTTCTTGGCAGCCAAGAGAATAAGTGGTGCTCCAAGCATCATCCTATAGTTTCCTTCCCTTTTGAAGCTTAGACATGGCAAAAAACACGTGTAAAGAAAGAGACTCCAGAATATTGAGCACTTTGTGAAGTATGTATCTCTATTCCTTCAATGAACATATATATTATACAAAAATTTGTTACATTACAAGACATCCTTCAAATCATACATTATATTGTTAAATAAGAACTTTACACATTAATATTGCTAGCCGAGAACTTTGAAAAGTTAGTTATCAATAAGTATGAACACAGAATTTGGCAAAACAGATTTTTTTAATGGTTAAGTAATGTTAGGGTTAATTTGACATAGTCAAAATCTATGTTGCTTAAACTTTTTAAAAACACGGATAGGTGTGTGTCAGATCCTTCAAAAGTAGTTCACTTTTAGAACATCCACATACCCAAAAGACGCTTTTTCATAGGTTTGGAGAACCCAGTTTTTTTTAAAGAAAACCATTAGCAATTGATTGTGAGTCATTGATGTGGTGGGTTAGGCTTGACCCCTACTGTGTCCATAATCTAGAAAGTATACAAAATTGGAGGTAGACATGGACCTTACCTCCAAAATAGCTATAGGCTCCTCCTCAAATGACAAGTCTGGGCTCAACGCGACTAAATCAAATGAAAGTATGTGAGACTCATTTTGGAGACATCACAATACGCACAAATGATAAGCTAGGTGGCAAGGCCAGTCTGTAGGTCACCTCTCCAACTCGCTCTAAGATCTCAAACAGGCCAATGAATCGAGGGCTAAGCTTTCCCTATTTATCGAACCGCATAACACCCTTCATAGGTGATACTCTATACCAAACATGATCACCTACCATAAACTCCAGGGCTCGAACCTTCCTATCCACATAACTCTTTTGTCGACTCTGAGCAGCCAACAACCTACCTTGAATCATACGGACCTTCTCCATAGCATCCCTAAGAAAGTCTACATCTAATGAGTCCATCTTAGCAGAATCAAACCAACCAATCGGAGATCTACACCGCCTACCATACAAAGCCTCGAATGGAGCCATCTGAATACTGGAGTGATAACTATTATTGTAGGCAAACTCTGCTAAGGGCAAATGTTGGTCCCAACGGGTACCAAAATCAATCACACATAAATGCTAGAGTGATATTATTACATGCGAACTCTGCTAAAGGCAAGTGTTGATCCCAGAAAGAACCCAAATCAATCACACACACTCGAAGCATATCCTCCAACACCTGAATAGTCCACTCAGATTGTCCGTCTTTCTGAGGGTGAAAGGCTGAACTCATATCCAGTCGAGTACCTAGTCCATGCTGCAAGGCCCTCAAAAAATGTGAAGTGGAGACTGAACCTCGGTCAGAAATGATAGAAACAGGTACACCATGCAATCTTACTATTTGACTGATGTAAAGATCGGCCAACTTCTCTGTTGTATACTTAACCTTGACAGGAATGAAATGGGCAGACTTAGTCAATCCACAACTACCCAGATTGAGTCATAACCACCCACAGTAGTGAGCAAACCCACCACAAAATCCATGTTGATATGCTCCCACTTCTACGTAGGAATGAGCATCCTTTGAAACGTATCTCTAGGCCGTGCTTGTAATTAACCTGCTGACAAGTTAAACACTTGGACACAAAATTTAAAATGTCCTTTTTCATGCCATACCACCAATAATGCTAACTCAGGTCATGATACATCTTTGTTGTTCCTAGATGAATGGAATAACGTGTCACGACCCCACCTCGTGGGCTGTGACTAGTGCCTGATTGGGGCACCCAGACATACACACTAAGCCAAATTCCGGTTATAACAACTAAATTATTAACAGAAATTTTGGCAGAGTTTCCTCTGTTTTACTGACTACCCACCTATATACAGGAACATCCCAACAACAGTACAAATATATATATATAGACATGCGGGCTGACAAGGTCACCGCTGCGGTTAAACCGCCCAACATACATAATATACATACAATATCATACCAACAGCCAAAATCCCATACACACAGGCATCCACAGACCTCTATACAAACCAACCGAATCAGAAGATGGAATCATACAAACGACCACATCCCAACCATACAGGCATCCACAGACCTCTATACAGACCAACAAAATCAAAAAATGGGATAGGGCCCCGTCGTACCCTTAATTGGACGTAATACAAAATAAAGAAGTAAACATGTGTACCAAACAGCTGCTCCAAAGAAAAGGAGCTCTTCAAAAGGTAGACAAGGATCCTAAGCTGGTGGCCCGCTACTCTGTGCATCTGTACCTACGGGCATGAAACGCAGCCCCC
>DF370773.1:1406-12211 GCA_000787875.1 Solanum virginianum
AAAGGTTTGGGATTACCGACGTCGAAAGGTAGCGAAAAGATGTAACGTTATGCTGCCCATTTGTTTGTTGTATAGAATTGTCGTATGCCCTATTTTGTGGACTTTTATGAAGCTGATATGATGCTAAGACAGGCTGTACATAATGTGTTGATGTGAATGTCCATCAGGAAATGCAATTAAAGGCAAAACAGTAGAAAAACACGCTCGGGATTGTAGTTGCACGCTTGCTGCCCGGGTGTTGTTTCTATGTGAAATTGGGTGTCTAAGATGTGTCTATTGGCCTCTAATGCTAGTTTTATTACTTACTATGTTGTAGCTAAATGTTTTGAGGAAGGAAAGGTTATGCGAAGGTAAAAGCAATGTCATACAATGAGGTATGTAAGGGTATTTGATTTCCTTTCACTTGGCATGAAACATAGATTCCTTATTGGTACATAAAGGCACATACCAACTCTAACATTCCTACTAGCTGTGTCTCCACTCTTTCACATGTTCATATGTTATCATACATAGTTGCGTTCAAAGCTACATACATACAAAGTTACCTTCATGGTTATATACAGATGTGGATACCAACTTACATGAGTTATTGTTGCCAAATAAAGTCCATAAGTTGTTTCATCTCGAATAGGTGGTAGCCCAAAGGGGTGGAAGAATCACCTAGCTAGGGACAATCCTATAACGGGGGTAGCCCAAGGGAACTAAGGAAGAGCTTAGCCAGGGATGAACACAATATAGTTTACTCCTGATCAGCTGGGTCTTTTACAGCATGTTGTGCACAGATTATGCAGACGTTACAGTAAAGGTAAAGTGATGTAAAGAATGTAAAGTACATGATCCCATAGTATAATCAAAGGTGGTCTCTTATCATACATCAGTATAAAGTTTTGTACAGTTGTCGAGCCGGGGCCTGTCCCGACCCTTATAAGATATTTTCCCTATTTAGAGGCTTTGTAGACTATGTAAACTAAAGTGTGGGCATATTTTGTATGTCAGATAGCGTGGCCCCAACGGCCTAGTCATATGCTTTTCCTTTTGCCTTGTCAGCGCTATTTACTTTTAAAGGCATATTGAAGGTAGAATTCATTATATTGCATATAGAAAGGGCATAGATATAGTTGGTTCTCCTGGGCCTTATCGGCAACGGGTGCCAGTCCGCCTTAATGGGATTTGGGGCGTAACAGTGTTGGATCTTTTTATGACATTGCTAATATTGTTAAGATAAGGCTAATTTGAAATAAAAAGAATGAACCGGATATCTTAATTGACAGTGTTAATCAATGTCATGTGAATGACAACTAATTGTATTATTCTTATACCATATAATAATCCAGAACTTTTCTGATTAATCTAAATTGAGATTGTAGGTTAGTTGGTTAGGAAAGGATTATATGCTGAAACACAGCCTAAATAACCAACCAAATGCATTGTGTAATCTCTTGATCCAAATATTTGAGCCCTACAAGTACATTTTTCTTTGTAATTACCTAAATTACCTTCCTCACAGTATATGCAATCTTAACTTTGGCCTGGTTCCTCCTTGGACATGTGTACTTCAACTCAGGAAAAATGCCCAAGTTAAGGGTGTCTTCCATACACAGACCTAGTTCATTGAAAGGACATTAATAACTTTAACTCAAGATAAAAGCCTAAGTTGAGGGATTCTATTGAAAAAGACATACAAAATTAATGGGATGTGGGAAACAAAGTATTACAACAAAAAGGAAAAGCATGAAACAATTGTGACATGAAAAAGACAACTAGAAATAGGGAAAAATAAGAAACAACAAAGTGGTAAAAGCATAAAAAGGGAAAATAAGTCATAAAGCATTAAAGTTGTGTGGGATAAGTCAAAAATAATGCAGCGCCAAGGAGGTAAGTAGTCACAGTATCCCAAATATACCATAGTTGCCCCTAAGCCTATGTTACAAGCTGACAAATTACTATAATGATCCTAATTCAAGTAGTTGAATATCGCAGTGCTGAATATAAGGGCAAGCCTATAGCATTGTATGTCGTGTTTCAAATTTCTATTATGAGAGTGAGTGTTTATCTTGTCCCTACTATTGAATGAGAAGAATCAAAGTGTGAGACAAAGGACTTCTTTGTTTGTGAGGGGACTTGACTAACACTGTTGATTCTGGAACATTTTGGTGATTATCAATTATGTACATTGAATTACATGTTGAAGTTGTCCTGTCATGCTTTGATCCACATGTATTTACTTGATAAATATCTTGTTTGTGCACTAAGGTTTGCTGAGGGTATTTGTTGTGGACTAAGACTTGATAAATGTCATATGATTGATGCTGCATGACGGTTATTACTACTTTTTTGAGACTGAGTTTGTCTCTTGAGGATAAGAAACAATTTTAAGTTAAGGGTGTTGATGTGCTATCAAAATATGTCACTTTTGGTGCTTTAAACTTGGAATTTTATGTGTGCTCTGGCGGATTTTAGTGGAATTGATTTGCATTTTGTGTTTATTTATATAGGAAATAGGATTTGGGACTTTTCCATACTCACATTGAAGTCATACTCAATTTCATAATCAAATCATGCCACACAAGTATGCATGCTCAATTCATGTTCATGCTCATCAACTCAAGCTCAAATCGTTAATAGACTCATACTCAAATTATATCCACGTTCATAATTATATTCATGTTTGTAGTCAAATTCTCATGTAGAAGTCTTCTACATGAATGATCATGTTATGATAGATTAGAGTATAGCATGGGTGCATAAAATTCAAGTTCAAAATATGATAATTGAATGGAATCATACATAATACATGAATAGAAGATCATTTGAATTGTAATTGAAGTTAACCATGATTGATTTCATAGTTCATCAAGTCTTGTAAGTTAATCTCATGAAAATCATGTAAGCTAATTGACTAAAGTCTAATTCATGCTTAAATCATCATTTTTAATACAACTCATATCATAATTCCACCAATTGAAGAATAACTCATGAAAACCTTATCTAGATCATGCTCAAAAGTATATGAAATTAGGTGAAGGATGTTTGGGCTCCATGATTGAAAGGGAATCATGGATGAATCTCACATACCTAAAGCTTAGATTGATGAATTTGAGAGGAAATTAACTTGAACTTCAAAGCCTTAATGAACCCTTAGCATGAACTTGAGAGGAGGAATTAGAGAGTGTTTTGAGAGATAGAATTGTAAGACTTAAGTGTTAGGCCATGCATGGAGTGTTATGAAAGGCACTGGGGCTGATTTGGAAGTATACATGAGTCACTAAACGTCCCAAATAAGCTTAGAGTTTGGGAAAAATACCAAAAGGACCTCATTAAAATTAGCCTAGAAAATTTGACTAGGCATTTTCAAGGGCCATGAACATCACCAAGGCCCATGAAAATGGCTCGTGAAGTGTACCCCATGTCGATATGATGTTTGCCTAAGTGAGGTATCCCCATCATGGACCACACCATGGTATGTGGTAAGGACTAAGAGCGGTGGTGTGTCCCCGTAGTGTGCCCCCGTGGTGGTGCACTTGAATGGCAGCCTAGGAACTTTCTAAAACAGCCCAGGAAATTTGCCAAGGCCATCTCCACAACCACTTTCATGACCAGTGAAGTGGTTCATGAGCTGTGAAGGTGTCCTTGGAGGGGCACCATGACCAAAAACTCTTGGAAACTCTTTTTTTTGCCTCGTAAAGGCCTTACAAAGTCCGGGTCCTTACAAGTGTCCAAGGATCCAATTAGGATAATTTGAACTAAGGTCAAGGAAATCTATGTCAAAACTATAACAGAGATAACAATTACAATTGCAACAACAATGCTAACAGGAATAGGTATTATGATAGGAATAGGGCCTAGGATAGAGATGGTTAGTGAATGCAAAGAGAATTTTTCAAGAATGAGAGGTGCGACACCTATATTCTGCTTAGAAATCATGATGTAGGAGCGAGAAGTTCAAGGATTGAAGAGATGATGGATAAATTATTTAAGAATGCCAATGTAGATGATAAGACTCTTAAGGAGATAAAACTTGACATGTCTAGGTTTTATAAGAAAATAGAGTCACACTTAGTCGCCATAAAGCAATTGGAAAAACAATTTTTCCATATGTTTGCAACCTTGAACCAATGTCTAAAAGGTACACTGCCTAAAAATATAGTACAAAGTCTAAAGAATGATGGGCATTATATGGAAGTGATGACCTATGGTAGAAAGCACACTACGAATCCACTAATGTTAATTATAGGGGAAGATGAGGCTAAAGAGAACAACAACATGACATAAGCAATAGCTCAACCAAATGGTAGAGATAAAGAGTCTGTGAGCATAGAGGAGATGGAAAAGGCAGTCCCAAAAGCTGTTATTCCCATGAAAATACGGCCACCTCTTTTCCCCTAATATTGGAGAAGAAGGTCGAGAAGGGAAAATTTCAAAATTTCATCTCCATATTGAAGCAGTTATCTAAAAATCTTATTGACACAGTAGAAAATTGCCTAGGTACAGAAAGTTTATGAAGGATTTACTCACAAAGATAAGAGCATTGAACTTAGACTTTGCCGACAATATCAATCATTGCAGTGCTATAGATACTAGTTCTCTTGTGCAAACCAAGGAAGATCCTAGAGCATTCACCATTCCTTGCATTATTGGAGTGTTCAATTCTACAAAGGCATTATGTGACTTGGGAATTAGCATTAACTTGATGCCTCTTGTGGTGTAAAAATAGTTTGTCTTAGATGCCCTAACTCCGACTACAATGCAATTGCTCATAGCAGATCAAAGAGTTAAGAAACTCATGGGTATTCTATATGATGTGCTAGTTTGAGTTAAGAGTTTCATATTCTAGTAGATCTTGATATACTTGACTGTGACATTAATTTTAATATCCTTATCATTTTAGAGAGACCATTTGCAACTACAAGGCGGGCTCTAGTTGACATGGAATTGGGATAAGTGAAGTTTAGGCTAAACGAGAAAGAGGTTGTCTTCAATGTCTATCAATCTATGAAGCAATCAGATGATCGGTAAGTGATCTCTATCAATGAGACCATTGATGAAGTGATGCTAGAGGTCCCTATTGAAGATAGATTGAGTGTCAAAGTACTAGCAATAGTGATCATGAATTTTAATAGCAATGATATTATATAATATAGTGAGATAGTTAATGCATTACAAGGCTAAGGTTTTGTGAGGTGTCCCATCAAGCTGGAGTTGGAGTTAAAGAACAATGAAATTCCACTTGCTAAACCATCCATTGAGGAACCGCCAACCTTGAAGTTAGAAGCTCTCCCATCCCATCTTTACTATGTATTCCTAGGGCCAAATAACATTTTACCAATGATCATAGCGGTTGATCTTAATAAAGTACATGTAGATGCATTGACATCAATTCAAAAGGGCCATTGGGTGGACTATATATTGTGGATATAATTGTGATCTCTCTAGCCATATGCACCCACAAGATTTATCTTGTCTCGAACTATAAGCCTAGCATTGAACATCAACAGCGTCTCAACCCACCTATATAGTAACTTCTTCGTAAAGAAATTATCAAGTGGTTAGTTGCCAAAGTAATCTATCCTATTGGAGACAGTTCATGGGTAAGTCCTTTGCAAAGCGTGCCAGAAAAAGGAGGCATCAGTATGATACTTGATACAAGTAATGATCTTATACCCAATAAGGCTAGTCATAAGTTGGAGAGGTTATATGTACTACACAAAGATAAATGCATTAACAATAAAGGATCACTTCTCAATTTCATTCATGGGTTAAATGCTAGACCGTCTTATAGGCAAAGGGTGATATTATTTTCTTGATTTCTACTCAGACTACAATTAGATCTCAACTACTCTAAAAGATTAGAAAAATACCACTTTTATATGTCTATATACGACATTTTCTTTCAAGAGAATGTTATTTGGATTATGTAATGCATCTAGAATGTTTCAGAAATGCATGACATCCACCTTCTCATATATGGTAGAAGATACATTTATAGTCTTTATAGATGATTTCTCTATGATGGGTGACTCCTTTGATGATGAGAAGGAATGTAAGTATATGGTGATGAAATGAGTGTACATGTATATTATACTATCTCTATAGTGTAGGGGATGACTTGTAGGCCCTGGTAACCTATTGAGGGGTTTGTACGTCAATCGCCTAATTAGGGGGGTGGTAGGCTCGATAACCTTGTTAGGGGTTTGTACCCATCAGCCTTATTGGGGGTTTGTACCCATCAACCTTGTTGGGGGGTTTGTACTCCATCAACCTTCTTAGGGGGTTCGCACTCCATCAACCTCATGAAAATCTATCTAAGGGTGTGGTAGGCCTTGGCTTGCACTATAATGGTCACTCCTTGTTATGTTTTATATAAGCATGATTTTACTTCAAGCATCATTCATACATGTCATATTGTTAGTATGCTATCTATTGCTTATGATTATACATTTTGCCTATGATGCCTATCTCTTGTTACATTGCATCCTACATACTTAGAACATTCAAATGTACTAATGCATACTCTATGCCTACATGATATCACCATATAGGAACCGGAGCTTGATTCTCCTCGTAGCTAGACAGATTGTTCAAGTTAGCTTATGGTGAGTCCTTTAGTCCGGGGA
This sequence comes from Solanum virginianum, assembly GCA_000787875.1. Taxonomy (NCBI): domain Eukaryota; kingdom Viridiplantae; phylum Streptophyta; class Magnoliopsida; order Solanales; family Solanaceae; genus Solanum; species Solanum virginianum. The sequence goes on from DF370773.1 coordinate 8,021, forward strand.
CACTATCTATCTTCTCTCAAGCTTATGTTTAGACTACGTTTTGTATGCTTGGATTACCTATTGTCATTATTATGAGGGTGAGCCTAGTTACTTGTCTTGGCCCCTGCTATTGTCATTATTATGAGTGTGAGCCCTGTTACCTATTGTCATTATTATGAGGCTTGTTTGGGGTTCCTTCGGGTTCCCTATTCGCCAATCACGTCTAGGCCCTAGGTCCGGGGCATGAAATGCTATTACTTTACCACTTTTCATCAAAACACACCCCTAACCAATTCTTGAGGCATCATAATATAAAACTAAGCCTTCCAACCCTTCCAATAGTGATAAGATGAGAGCGGAGACAAGCTTATCTTTCAAAATTTGGAAACACTTCTCACATTCATCGATCCACACAAATGTTGTCTTTTTTATGTCAATTTAGTCATATGAGAAGCAATAGGAGAGAAACCATTTACAACCTCTGGTAATAACCCACCAAGCCCAATAAACTTCTAATATCCAATGTAGTCACAAGTCTAAGCCAATTTCTAATCAACTTTGTCTTCTTAAGATCCGCCTTAATTCCATCACCCGACACCACATGCCCTAGAAAAGCAACCTCTTTGATACAAAACTCACATTTCTCATATTTTGCATACAACATCTCCTCCCTCAAGATTTGCAACACACCCTCAAGTGATCCACATGCTCCTTCTCACTATGGGAATAAATCAAGATATCATCAATAAAAACCACCACAAACAAGTCAAGTTAGGGTATAAAGACCCTATTCATAAAATCCATAAATATAGCTGGTGCATTAGTCAACCCAAAGGACATAACCACAAACTCAAAATGATAAAGACCCTATTCATATAATCCATAAATATAGCTGGTGCATTAGTCAACCCAAAGGACATAACCACAAACTCAAAATGCCCAAACCTAGTTCGGAATATTGTCTTGGAAATGTCACACTCCCTCACTTTCACTTAGTGATACCCGGACTGAAGATCAATCTTAGAAAAGTGACTAGCCCCTTGAAGTTGATAAAAAAGGTCATAAATCCTTGGTAGAGGGTACTTGTTCTTTATGGTGACTCTATTAAGTTATTGATAATCAATGAACATTCTAGAGAACCATCCTTCTTCTTCACAAATAACATTTATGTATGCCAAGATGACTTACTAGGCCTTATAAAAAACCTTCTCTAAGAAATCCCTCGATTGCTCCTTCAACTCCGCCGGGGCCATACGGTAGGTGGCTATAGAAATGGGTTGAGTATCATAAAGGAGGTCTATACCAAAATTTATTTCCCTTTCGGGAGGAACACGGGGAAGTTCATTAGAAAAGACATCAAGAAACTCATTAACCACCAGAACCGACTCGATAGGAAGGACTTTGGACTCAACATCCCTAACCCTCCCAAGATGATAGAGACAACCCTTAGAAATCAACTTTTGGGCTCTAAGGTAAGAAATGAATCTACCTTTGACCACCACATCATGACTTTCCCACTTAAAGACGGGCTCATTAGGGAACTTGAAATTAACCCTATGGGTTCTACAATCAGTAGAAACATAATATGCATGCAACCAATCCATCTCAAGAATGATATCAAAATCCACCAGATCTAATTCAACAAAATCACAAGGCAAGATTTTATGCAAAATGATCACGGGATAATTTCTATGGACTCTTTTAGTGACAATAGATTCACCAATAGGTGTAGACGCTTCATAAGGTTCACATAAAAATTCGGGACTAACATGAAGCATTTTAGCAATAAAAGGAGTAATAAAAGAAAGAGTGGCACCTGGGTCTATCAAAGCAAACACATCAAAATCAAAAACCTTTAACATACCTATGAAGCATTACTTCAAGTCTAGTGATCCATAGAGGGGTATGGTTGAGAATGTCAACGGCCATCCTCGTAATCCTTAGTAATCCATGGGCAATGTCTTGACTTATGATTCTTTGCACCACACTTGAAACATGCACTCTAACCGTCCAAACAATCCCCCTAATGGTACTTTCCACATTTGTGAAATGTTGGGAAAACTTGAACACCAACACCTTTGTCTTTCCCTTGAACATATGGACAAATAGGAACTTTGTGGCCTATCATGCCACACCCAAAGCATGAACCCATGTTCCTCCAACATGTACCACTATGATTTCTCCCACACTTTGGGCACCTAAGGTGAGTCATCTCACCATTGCCACCTTCAATTTTGACCCTTCTTCTCCCTTTCTTTGAGGTCACCGGGCAATCTCTCATATTATGCCCAACATTGCCACACTCGAAACAACCCTCTACTTCCGACAAACACCTCCATTGGTGTTTCCTGCCACACCCTTGACAAGTGACAAAAGGGATCCTTTTCTCCTTGTACTTAGAAATCGATAGACTGGTAGAAGATGAGGCACTACCAACTCGGGCCCTCTAAGCCTCACTCTCCCTCCTCTTATCCACTGTAATCTTAGGAGCATCTACTTGATGATTAAGTTGAGCGGTTACAATCGTGGCCAATAGCCATAGGGTATTACGAACCTCTACATTTGATATACCCTCATTGGAAAGTTGACCCCCAAGTAAGTAATGATCACCGCCTTGCCCGCCATTCTAAGTAGCTGGAGACATATTCTAAAATGTAATGGTTAGGGATCAGTAATATGCCTTAGGGAACTTAGCTCTATCGCATGACATAGATCATAAAGAAGTGAAACATTTCCTAAAATGCCTCATAGTCTCCCATTCATAGGTGTGGCGCACTTCATAACCATGAATAAGACTGTAATCTATGTGGTGTGTTGGATTCCGAGGATCATTAACAACTTAGTGCTCTGGTACCAAGTTTGTCACGACCCTAGCCTAGGTCCTAGATGTGACACAATGAATAGGAACCCGAAGGGAACCCAAATAAGTCTCTTAGCATATCAATCACACATCCTTGACTGCGGAAGCAAAGTAAGTAAAAATAAGAGACAATATAAAAGGGGAAGTGGGACTAAGGGAAGTCTTTGATATCATAAAAGCATAAAGAGTCAAGCTTATAGCATAAATACATTATAATAGTCCAACAACACCTCCAAACTTAAAATAGAGCGAGGAGGTCATAAATCCTTGGTAGAGGGTACTTGTTCTTTATGGTGACTCTATTAAGTTATCATAAATATATATAATAGTCCAGTCAACCCAAAGGACATAACCACAAACTCAAAATGCCCAAACCTAGTTCGGAAAGCCATCTTGGGAATGTCACACTCCCTTACTTTCACTTAGTGACATTAAAATAGAGCGAGGGCCAAGACATTTTCTGAGCTCACCCTTATAATGTCAAATGTTCAACATAAAAAGGTCTTAGAGATAGCAAGAGAAAGTAGATAGTGTCCTTGAACTTGAGGACTCACCAAGCGTATCTTTGAATAATCATACTAGCCACATAGAGGATGATCGAAAGGAGCTCTGGTCCATACATAGTGATATTATGTAGGCATAAAATATGTGTTAGGACGTTTGAATATACTAAGTATGTAGGGTAATCTCATAGAAATGGGCAATAGATAAGTATAATCTCAACATGGCATGCATGGTCAATGCTTGAAGTAAAACATATTTATAAATCATTCAACTTGTATAGAACATAATACATATGTGAGAAGAGACCTTAACCGACAAAGAATAAGACCAAGTAAGCTACAACATGGAATCTTGATGATTACCCCTCATCGGTAAAGAGGTGTTCTACTTGTCAAGGTAAACCATACTTTACCTTATGACAGCCTATCCTATTTCGAAGAAGTAACCCCCCCTTATGGTAACCCATCCCATTTCTGGGTGGATTTCATGATAAAGTGAACTAAATGGATCCACTAGTGTAGAAAGGGTATAATATAACCCTATGCTGGCACATAGTTTGAGAAAAAGAGTATAGACCCTTGAAGATAGTCCACGCTGGCATCCAATCCATTGGTGCTAAGTCTTATCCCACAGAATACTTAAAATAATCATAACTTTAATAACTTTTAATAAACATGGAACCATGACATGAGTAGCTCTTGAGCAAACTTTACCTCTAATGGTGAGCCTAGCTTGAAATATGAGAATAGATCATAATTATACATGAACCCTTGCTTTAACATGAATGGCTCACAAGAGGTAAAATCTTGAAATTAGGGCTTAGCTTGATACTTGCATAATCATATATA
>DF370766.1:0-10639 GCA_000787875.1 Solanum virginianum
ACTCAATTTCATATAGAAACAACACCCGGGCAGCAAGCGCGAGATTAAGACGCGAGCTTATCCTTCCCACATTTCTGCCTATAATCGTATTCTATAATGCACATTATCAGCCAAACATCATGTACAGCCTATATTAACATCATATCAGCCTTAGTAGAGTCCACAAAATAGGGCACATGAATAACTCTACGCAACAAACAAACGGGCAGCATAACGTTACATCTTTCCACTACCTTTCGACGTCGGTAATCCCAAACTTATCCCAGCTTAAACCAAACTGTTCCTCATTCATTTAGACAAAATATCAGCCTTCAATAGTCTCAGAAAAGTACCATTTCAATCATTAAAAACGTGGAGCAATAGCTAGGTATATATCAGCCCATAATTTCCAATCAAAACACAATTGCGACAACACATAAGAGCTTATCGTTGTGGACTGTAAAAGCAACAAAGAAGCGTGTTTATATCATTTCCAATCCAACTTTTGTTTACTACACATGTAATACCTCATATTACAATGAACCAGGAATAGAAAAAACTCATAATCAACAAGAAAAACACACAGCAACATCAACAACACATGCTGTCCAGAAATTCCAGTTTCGATACAACCATCATGCTCTCTCGTTTTTCCTATGTAAAACATATCAAACACATAAATAAACTTACTTACCATTCCCCTCAAATGTATCACTTGCCAAAGAAGCCTTAAGGTCTCTTAAAATGGCTTGGAACACTAGCAAAACGTTGAAAGCAAAGTAGAGAGTAAACTATTTTTTTTTTGTTCTTTCTGTTTCTGGTCTTCAAAGTGTATGAATTATGAGAGCTGCTTAGGTCTCCTATTGAAGAGATTTTGGCCAACCTTCTAAGGCTATCTTAGCCTCATATACAAGCTAGTGATATAGCTATTTTACTCATTTCACTTGGGCCAAATGGATCCACAAAAGCATGGGCCTTGGCTGCCCAAATTGCAGATTTTCTCTTTTTATCTTAGGCCCAATTAGTCAAGTGTTAGGGAGTGTTGTTGGGCCAACTTAATCCTTCATGTTGGGCTGTACTACAGCCCACCTATTGTACTAAAACATGGGCCTAAGATACTTCCTTAACGCGGACTTAATCCATAATCGGAAGTGGATAATTTCGACGTCGGGTCTCGTCTCCGTTTAACTCGCAAATTCAAGCTAAGTAGCTGACTCACCTGCTAGCTTTCTAAGTCCTATATTTCGACGTCGGGTCTCGTCTCCGTTTAACTCGCAAATTCAAGCTAAGTAGCTGACTCATATGCTAGCTTTCTAAGTCGTGACCTCAATTGTTTTCCTTTCTTTAACTCTACACAAAACATGTGTACGCACAACTTTCTTACACTCTAGATACACTCAACGTCTTTTAATGCGAGATGCAAACACTTTCTAAAATTGGCACTAATTTGAAAGTCCATGTCATATTTCATGTGTATAGTACAAATACTTATAGCGGATGCAAACACTTTCTAAAATTATCACTAATTTGAAAGTGCATGTCATGTTTCATATGTATAGTACAAATACTTATAGTGTATGTGTGGGGTGGGTGTTACAGTCTCTCTTCATACCACCCAATCAATACACCTCCCTTAAGTCTCAATACATCTTTGTAGAACCGGGGTGAATGGAATAGGATGAATTATGGGCCTACTTTATAATCAATTCTCTCAAGTCATCCACATTTGGCACACGCAATCTACCTTGGTACCTAAGGGAACCATCTGCCCCTTGGGAGAAAACCTCCACTTTACCGTCTCTCATCAAGACTTTCAACTCTAGCAAGGCGACATCAAGATCTTGTTTTGCCTATACCTCCTCAATCAAGGAAGATTTAGAGCCATGAACAACCACTACACCACCATTGTCAACTTCATCTAACCTAACCCCCTGTCTATCCAATTGGTGAACCTCTCTAGCCACTTCTTTGCCCCCATCATCAACATGAGCTAGACTACCCATAGACACCCTACTTAGAGCATTGACCCCAACATTAGCTTTGCCGGGGGTGATAATGCACACTTATTTCATAATCTTTATGGATCTCTAACTACCTTCTTTGTCTCAAGTTAAGATCTTTTTGGGTGAACATATATTGGAGACTCTTGTGGTCAGCAAACGCATCAACATGAATCCCATACAAGTAGTGATGCCAAATTTTCAAATCAAATACCATGGCCGCCGATTCAAGATCATAGGAGGGATAATTCTTCTCATGCACCTTAAGTTGTCTAGAGGCATATGCTATTACCTTACCATTTTGCATCAAAACACACCCCAAAATCAATTCTTGAGGCATCAAATACACCACAAATCATTCCAACCCTTCCAATAGTGACAAGATAGGAGTGGAGACAAGATTATGTTTCAAAGTTTGGAAACTCTTCTCACATTCATCGGTCCACATGAATTTTGCCTTCTTTTGTGTCAACTTAGTCATAGGGGAAGCAATAGAAGAGAAGCCATTCACAAACCTCCGGTAATAACCCGCCAAACCTAAGAAACTTCTAATGTTCGATGGAGTCAAAGGTCTAGGACATTTTTTAATCATCTTTATCTTCGTAGGGTCCACCTTAATGCCATCATCCGACACTACATGCCCTAGAAAAGCAACCTCTTTCAACCAAAACTCACATATTTCGTATTAAGCATATAATCTCCCCTCCCTCAAGATTTGCAATACCATTCTCAAGTGATTCACATGCTCCTCCTCACTATGGAAATAAATTAGGATATCATCAATAAAAACCACCACAAACAAGTTAACATAGGGTCTAAAGACCCTATTCATGAGATCCATAAATATAGCTGGTGCATCAGTTAACCCAAAGGACATAACCACAAACTCAAAGTGCTAATACCTAGTCTAAAAAGCAGTCCTCAGAATGTCACACTCCCTTACTTTCACTTGGTGATACCCGGACCAAAGATCAATCTTAGAAAAGTGACTAGCCCCTTGAAGTTGATCAAAAAGGTCATCAATCCTTGGTAGAGGGTACTTGTTCTTTATGGTGACTCTATTAAGTTGCCGGTAATCAATTCACATCCTAAGTGAACCATTCGTTTTCTTCACAAATAACACTGGTGCACCCCAAGCTAACTTACTAGGCATTATGAAATCCTTCTCCAAAAATACCTCAATTGCTCCTTCAACTCTACTGGGGCCATATGATAAGGGGGAATAGAAATGGATTGAGTATCGGGAAGGAGCTCTATACCAAAGTCTATTTCTCTTTCGGGAGGGACATGAGAAGCTCATCGGGAAAGATATCAAGAAACTTATTAACCACCGAAACCGATCAATAGGTAGGACTTTGTACTCCACATCCCTAACCCTCACAAGATGATAGAGACAACCCTTAGAAATTAACTTTTGACTTTATGGCAAGAAACGAATCTACCCTTTACCACCACATCAGGATGCTCCCACTCAAGGATGGGCTTATCGGGGAATTAGAATTTAACCGTACGAGTTCTACAACCAATAGATGCATAATATGAATGCAACTATTCCATCCTAAGAATGACATCAATATCCACCATATCTAACTTAACAAAATCACAAGGCAATATTTTATACAATATGAAGCATGTGTGCACATGGAGGTTGATGAACCACTGCATTGATCAGCAACAAAACATGTGTCCTCCTCATAATAAGGCTCATCATATATGGGTGCACGTGGAGGTTGATGAACCATTACATTAACTTGCTCCTGGTTGTGCTTCATCATCACCTCCATACCTGTGAGGATTTGGGCAAGCTCTTGCATAGTTTCTTCATTAATCTTTGCTTGCTCCGAACCACCACTGATAGCGCACAAACTTTTGGTTCATGCTCTGTCTCTCTACCCCTATGCATAATTAGTCTTGACCACTTTCTCTATCCGTTCTGCTATCCTTGCTAATGGTTTATCTATGAACATGCCCTCATGATAATGTCAGCACAAGCCTGACGGTTCTCATCTAGGGCACGATAGAAGATCTCCACCAAGGCATCATCAACTATCTTATGGTGTGAGACACTTCTCAAGCATTTGGTGAACCACTTCTAAGTAGTACTGATCGAATCAACAGAAAGTTGCTCAAAGTTGTTAATTTAGTCCTTCAACTTGAGTTTCTTCGATCTAGGGAAGTACCTTTCCAAAAAGGCCCTCTACAAGTCTACCCAATTAGTGATTGAACTCTATGGGAGCTCAGATAGCTAAAGTGTTGCATTGCTAGTGAGAGATAATGGGAAGACACAAAGTCCCACAACATCCATAGATAGATTTTATGTTCCTATCATATACTTACAAATGAATGCAACATTGTGTAGGTGGCTATGTGGATCCTTCGATGATAAGCCATCAAATAGCCCACGGTTCTACAATATTTGAAGTAACCCACTAGAGACTAAGAACTTTGTGTCTGCCGATAGTGGTGGCAACAGAATATCTCTAGTCACCTCCATAGCCATAGGATTTAGCCTATATTGATTCGACTGGAAACCATTGGCAATGAAATCCTGTGTATGTGGAGTGATGTCCTCAAGAGGAGGTGGGTTCTCATGTCTAGTGTTTTTATTATCATTCCTGTACAGAGCTGCATTAGCTACATTGTTGGTGTTATCTTGGGCTATTCTCCTCAACGTTCTCTAGATCTCAGGGTCAAATGGAGTCAAGGGATTGCCTTGACTCCGGGTGTTGGGCATACACTAAATTACACCTTGAAAAAGTACAAAAACAACAACAAAAATAAGTAAAATATAGGAAATAAGGATTAACACTCAAACCACTATGAATTAACTAAGTCTAGCCATAGTCCCTGACAATGGCACAAAAATCTTGATATCGCCCAAGTTACACCTCCTTTTAGAGGATAATATAGTTGTTGTCAAGAAATAGAACCTAACTTAGGTTAGGGTCGAATCCAAGGGAATACGTAGACTCAAGAGGATTCAATGATTGAAATTCAAGTTGTTAAGCAACTTACTTCCCCAGAAAAGGGGGGATTACAATAATCATTGAGTTACTACTATAAGAGTGAAATAAGTATGGAGAGAAACTAGGGTTTTGTGATCCCCATGGTTCCCCAACTCTGTATCACTAGATAACCTCATTCTTTTTTAGTGTGTAGCATGCAGGAGGGTAAGTTAAGTTCACCAAGCCCTTTGGTCAAAGGTGAGAGGTGATTTCACTGAGCAAATTGGCCCATCTCCATAGTGTGCATTACTAATCCTTACCTATTAGTCCTAGTACAACATGGCCCAGTTTGATTGATTAGATGAGAACACATCAATTAGATCTTGTTAATTAATCTCTTTTCCTATTCATTACTACCTTGGTCCAATAAATAACACTAGGCAAGTTCTAATATTGGTCACCATCAGAAAACATGCAAACCGAAGAGAGTTAATTAATACATGTATGCACACTTTCGAAGAATTATGAATTATCCAATTTTACCTTGTTAGTTCTTCATGGTTCCCACGACACTAGTTATGGATTTAGCTAATCATGCTTTGTGTAGATACAAGAATTAGGGATTGAGAAAACATAATTGAACACTTACACAATAGATTTAAGATGGATTTAGCTACTCATGCTATGTGTAGTTACAAGAATCATGAGTTGGAAGAACATAACTAAACACTTATATAATAGAATTAAGAACAAGCCAATCCAACTTCAATGAGGATCACAAGAGTAAAGATGAAATTAAGTACAAGTGTTTTAAAAGACTCTCCAATGTAATCTTACTATTTTTTCTCTCTAGTTACTGAGTTCTCTGAGTAATGTCTAAAAACTTCTGCAAAATAACTTGAAAAGCCTATTTATAGTAAGAAAATACATGTCCTAAAGGAAATAGGATAACTGGTCGACATGCCTAACGAAAGGGGTTTACAATCAGTATTACATTCCACAGCCCATAATCGGGGTCTCGTACAAAGCTGCTGGAAATTCGAATTTCAAGTTTATGATACCTTCTACGACTCATAAAATAGTTTGACCCATAAGAGTGTTTCATCCAAAGAATCTTCAGAAAGTCCCAATCTTTGATCCTCAGGGCACAAACCATCTTCTCCGACTCATAAATCATTCCAAGACTCATCGCATATTCGTGGAATCAACTTTAGAAAATCAACCCCTTACTAGAATTGTCCACGAAACTACTTCACGACCCGTAGAATGGTTTATGACCTGTAAAGGGTCTCATATTTCATCAAAATATAATTCAACAACTTCTGTATTTCTTCCCAAAATCAAGGGTAAACGTGAAATCCTGCAAACATAGAACAAAAACACATAAAGCCAACTAATATCGCCTTGAGAACACACACAATTCCATGTTTTAAGCATAAAAAATATTGTATTTTGATAGCACATCACTTCCTCCAAATACAAAAGTCATGAAAATAAGCTCGAAAGTAAAAGTCTCCATAACTATAACCTAAAAACATCGATGTCTCAAATGTACAAAGCATGAAGAAAAAGGTGTAATCCTTGAACTAAGGGCTCACCAAAACTACTAGTTTTAGACATCAAAGCTAGCCACATACCGGTGGAGGGGAAGTATCGGCTCCTATATGGAGACATCATATAAGCAAAGTACCCGTTAGTACATTTAAATGTACTAAGTAGGTGAGATGCAACACAACACAAAATTGTAATGCGATTATGCATAAAATTGTAATTCCGTCATTCAAACATGCAATAATATAGCCAAAGAATAAAGCTAAATATGAAGTAAAGATCAATGCAACATGTGAAGCAAGATTAAAGCAACATAAACATCGAATTCGTAACTTTTTGAGAGAAGATCATAACTGACATATAAGACCATATGATCTACTACATGAAATTCAACACAACCTCCTATGTTGACACGAAGAGTCCACTTGCCGGGTGGAAATTTGTCAATTTATGCATGCATATTTGTCACAATCCAAGCTTATGACCTAGTTGTAACACAGCGAAGGAGATTTTTGAAGGAACCCCAAACTAATCCGGCTGTCTCAAAGCCGAAGGACTCACCCAATCAAGATCGTGGAATTATCTAGATCTAGCAACAAGGATGAACAACAAACTCACCTGCACCTGCATTATGATATGATGTAGGCATATAATACGCATTAGTACTTTGAATGTACTAAGTATATGGGCATGTAATGTAAATAAACATAATATAAACCTACGTTTAAATGTTAGATGACAAGGGTGCACACACACACACATATACACACACACACACACACATATATATATAAGAGAAGAATATTGAATAGAATATCATATCAAGATGATTAAATCATGATGCATGAATGCAATAATACTTGAACGCAAGTGGAGACAGGACCTCAATCGACATGTATGACTATGCGAGCTATTATATAGAATCCTGATGTTGCCTCTACACTAGAGAAAGAGTAGCCTACTTGCCATAGGTATGTTATACCCCATATAATAGGTGGTTCTCATGACATAATCATCCATGTTATGAAAGCATGATCCTACAATGGCATATAGTTATGAGAAAGGTAGGCTTTATATAAGGATCCTTTCGATTGAGACCTCACATCCAATCTCATTCTGTGCTAAGTCATCATCCGATGGGAATATATATATATGTACATGCTTGTAATAAGATCATAAGTTATTTTAAATCATATTCATGCATTCTTGGTCTGAAAAGCGAAATCATACTTTAATTCGTGACTTCATGTGTAGGAATAACTCATTCATACTTGTATATGATGGTGTATACACACCCATAAGTGCTTAAAGACATATAATAGACATCATTGCGATCACATTCATGTTATAACTATACTTGCCTTGAAATCATAACCATATCCATAATTGATAGTCATATCCATAGTAAAACTTTATGAAAAGTCATGTTCATGCATGCTTACACCATGTCGAATGAAGAAATATCATGAGTTCTTGAAATTCATACTTACAACATGAAATTAAGATTGAAATAGGCATAATACATGAAGCAATTAATATTCGAATCATAGTTGAAACTACCCATGTATGAAATCAAGCTTAAAGGGGACATACAAGTTCAAATCTCATTAAAATCATATAAATCAATGTAATGAGAAGTGATTCATGCTTATTTCATCATTTGAAGTAACCCATAACATAATTTCACCAAATTAAATCAAAACCATGAAATACATAGTTGGATCATACCTTAAGTAATGAGAATTTATTAAATAGAGTTTGGGCTTCATGATTGAGAGGAAATCTTTAATGAAACCACATATACCTTGATGAAATGAAGAAGTTTAAGGTAAATTGAGCTTGATCTTGGAAGCCCACAAGAACCCAGGCTTGAATCCCTTGAAGGAGTAACTTGGAGAGAAACATGAGAATAGATCACCAATAGAGGGCAAGAACCACTTTAGACACACAAGAATCTTACTAGAAACAAAAAGGAATAATAAAAGGAATAGGGACCCCCAGAGCCATCAAAGCATGCACAACAAAATCTAGAAGAACCTTCAACTTATCGGTAGCATCATCAGGCACCTAATTCCCTCCTTGCCCTCTTTGAAGAGCATAGAATTAATTGTGCCTTGGAGCACCACCTTGAGGATGAACATCTTAACCCTTGCCTTGATTACGAGTATAATCTTTCCTCTTATACCCCTTTCCACCAGAATGGAAACAAGCATTGGTATCGCTCAAACATGGGCCTCTATGAATCTTACAGCATGTTGGACATATAGCATCACCTCTATCTTTGGGACTTTAGAACTTTCCTTCAAAATGGGCCCTCTTAGCCTCTTTACCCCTTCTCTTTCTCATCTTTTCCTACTCTAATTATTCGGTATAGGTCATCAAGTGGGATAAGTCCATGTCATTAATCAACATAGCAATCCAGCACTCCTTACTCACTAAATTAGATACACCCATCATGAACTTGTTCATTCTAGACCTTGGGTCGGCAACCAATGGTGGAGCATATTTTGAAAGTTGGGTGAACATGAGGGCATACTCCCTCACACTCATAGACCCTTACTTCAAATTCATGAACTCAAGCATCTTGGCCTGCTTAAGCTTAAGAGGGAAGAATCGGTTGAGAAAAGCCACCTTAAACTCCTCCATAGTATGACATTGTTGTTCCCTTTCTCCTCATTCCATTAAGTAAACCATATTTGGGCCACCCCTTTGAGTTAGTACGTCACCAACTTTGCCTTCTCCTCTGACCTAACACCTATGATAGCCAATGCTTTGTACACCTCATCCACAAATTCTTGGGGGTCCTCATCCACTTTAGATCCATAAAACTCTGGTGGGTTCATCCTCATGAAGTGCCTCACTCAAGATACCAGGGTAGGAACATGAGGATCTTGGGACCCTTGTTTGATTTGATTAACCACAGCGTGAACTGATATGGTAAACACATCTCAAAATTCTTCATGAGCTGGTTGTTCTTCGGGAGAGCGAGTTCTTCTTTCTCTTGTGTTAGCCATGATCCAGATAGAAAAAAACTATCATTAGGGGGAAAAATCTTACCTCAACTCTATAGCATGACATTGACCATGAAGAAGGAAAACATTTCCTAAAACATCTCATAGCCTCTAACTCATAGTTGTGGTTCACAACACAACCATGAATAGGACTCTAATCAATGCAGTGTATTGGACACCGAGGACTATTGACAACCTAGTGCTCTAATACTATATTTTTCACGATATAGACCTAGGCCCTAGACATGATACGCCAAATGGGGAACTCGAAAGAACCCCAAACAAGCCTCTTTACATATCATTACACATCTTTGGTCACGAAGCATTAAAATAATAAAAAGAGTACACAAAAATAAGGATAAGGGGCTAAGAGGACTTTTCCATAATTAAAACATCAAGAGACAAGAGAGTCAAGGTTCATAGCATAAATACACAACTTATCCAATAACACCTCTAAACTTAGATAAGAGCTGGGGCCAAGACAACTAATTGGGCTCACCCTCATAGTCAATATATATATTAAAGAAAAAGAGTCTCAATATGTAGCTTAAGATCATAGACATTGTCCTCGGAATGGAGGACTCACCAACTAGCTTGAATAGATATCACTACCTACGCGGAGGTGGATTATAACCAAATGGAGCTCCAATTCCTACATGGTAACATCATGTAAGCATACAATATGTGTTAGTATGTTTGAATATGTAGGATGCAATGCAACAAGAGATAGCCAACATAATTGAAATGCATAAATAGACATTGAATGAACATAATAGCAATATGACATGCATGGATGATGCTTGGAGTAAAAATATGCTTTTATAGAACATATTACATGTGTAAGAAGAGGCCATTATTTAGCTAATGGGTTTACCACCTCCCATCCTAGGTGATTGAGGTATCAACCCCTCAATTTGGTTATTAAATATACCATCAACATCTAAGTGATTGAGGTATCAACCCCTTGATTTGGTTAATGAGGTATCAACCCCTCAATTTGATTAATAAGGTATCAACCCCTCAATTCGGTTAATGAGGTATCTAACCCCCTCAATTTGGTTAATGAGGTATCAACCCCCTTAATTTGGTTAATGAGGTATCAACTATCTAAAGCTTGATTAGAGTGAATGAGGTACGAGTATCACTCCCATAA
>DF370766.1:10804-21919 GCA_000787875.1 Solanum virginianum
GTTAAGGTGTAGCACCCTCTCACCAAGGCATCGCCATCTTAGAATAATATAGGTACTTCTCATGAACATAACTCATATAAACATTTGCTTCATTATCATAAAGTCATTCAACTCATAAGACATGCATTAGACCTTCAACAACTCAAGAAATCATAATCGGACATTTTATCAAACACTTGGCAGGAGTATAGTTCTTGTGTAAAACCATGCAATTCAAGAGTAAAATCATGCAAGAAAATTCAATGTAAGGGGGGAGGGGAAATGACCCAATGGTTAAAATCCACATACCTTGACTTTGGAGAATCCTTGAGAGGATTTGAATGGAGACTTGAAGCTTGGATGAATTTCTTAAGATCTGGAAGAGGTTTGGACACTTGAATTTTGAGAGAAATATTAGTCTAAGGGTTTGAGAGAGTATCAGGGAGTGTCTTGAATGATATAAAGGTGAAATATGGCTACATATAGGTATTTTCACGGGTTTGAGAGGGTTTTAAGAGTTGTCTTGAATGATATGAAGGTAAAATATGGCTAAGTCTAGGTACTTTACGCATGAGGAGACTTAGGTCCAAGACCCAAAAGCCTTGGACTGAGGTAAATA
The DNA here is from genome assembly GCA_000787875.1 of Solanum virginianum. Lineage (NCBI taxonomy): Eukaryota > Viridiplantae > Streptophyta > Magnoliopsida > Solanales > Solanaceae > Solanum > Solanum virginianum. The sequence continues at coordinate 11,403 of DF370766.1, forward strand.
TCACTGGTAAAAAATACACATCTCTGCAACTAGTTCGCGATGCAGACCTATCCCGAAGGGCATTTTAACACTAGTCTGTGATGGCTGTGCATCGCGGTACCAATGCGGATTGCCACTATTTTGCGCAAACTTAAAAAAATCAAATTTCTCTATGGTTGCTCTAAAATCTAGCTTAGACCCTCCACTATAAGATAACTCAAAAACAACAGAAAATCCACCGTAAGCAATTATTAGGGTATTTTGAATTGAAAGACATTGAGTTCTGCTAATGAATGACTAGTATATTTGACTTTTACACTCCTAGTTGCTAGTTTTGAGAAATAGACACAGATTTTGAGATATATGGAAATTATGATTTTAGGCACTTTTGAGGCACATTTTTTGGCATTTTTTGTGGTCATTTCAATTGCTCCTTTTGTTCTCAATAAGCTTCATATGTGTCCCAAGTTGTTGTGTGAACCTTATGAAGTGTCTACAACCATTGATGAGTTCATTATTGCTAAAAGAGTCTATAGGGATTGTCCTATGTCCATATTGCATAAAGTCTTGCCTTCTAATTTTGTTGAACTTTATATGGAGAATTTTGATATTATTCTTGGGATGGGTTGGTTACATGCATATCATTCTTCCATTTATTGTAGAACCCGCAAGGTTAGGTTCTAATTCCCTAATGAGCCCGTCCTTAAGTGGGATAGCCATAATATGGTGGTCAAGGGTAGATTCATTTCTTGTCTTATAGTCCAAAGTTGATTTCTAAGGGTTGCATTTACCATTTTGTAAGGGTTAGAGGTGTTGAGTCTAAAGTCCTTCCTATTGAGTCAGTTCTAGTGGTTAATGAGTTTCTTGATGTGTTTCTCGATGAGCTTCCCAGTGTCACTCCCTAAAGGGAAATAGTCTTTGATGTAGACCTCTTTCCTGATACACAACCTATTTCTATTCCCCCTTAAAGTATGGCCCTGGTGAAGTTGAAGGAGTTGAAGGATCAATTAAGGGATTTGTTGGAGAAGGGGTTCATAAGGCATAACAAGTCATTTTGGGGTGCATTGGTGATGTTTGTAAAGGCAAAAGTTGGTTCCCTTAGAATATTCATCGATTACTAGTAACTCAATAGAATCACTATAAAGAACAAATACCCTGTATGAAGGATTGATGACCTTTTTGATAATCTACAAGGGGCTAGTCACTTTTGTAAGATTGATCTTTGATCTGAATACCACTAAGTGAGAGTGAGGGAGTTTGATATTCTCAAGATGGCTTGTCAAACTAGGTATCGACACTTTGAATTTGGGGTAATGTCTTTTGGCTTGAATAATGCACAAGCTATATTTATGGATCTCATGAATAGGGTCTTTAAACCCTAGCTTGATATGTTTGTGGTGGTCTTTATTGATGATATATTGATGTATTCCCAGATTGAGGAAGAACATGTGAATCACTTGAGGGTGGTGTTGCAAATTATGAGGAATAAGAGGTTGTTTGCTAAATATGAAAAGTGTGAATTTTGGTTGAAAATGGTTGCTTTTCTAGGGCATGTGGTATCGGGTGATGGCATTAAGGTGGATCCTTAGAAGATAGTGGTGATAAGAAATTTGGCTAGACCTTGCCTCCTATGGATATTAGGAGTTTCTTGGGTTTGGTGGGTTACTACTAGAGGTTTGTAAATGGTTTCTCTTCTATTGCTTCCCCTATGATGAAGTTGACCCAAAAGAAGGCAAAATTTGTTTGGATCGATGAATGTGAAAAGAGTTTTCAAATTTTGAAAGACAAGCTTATCTCTTCTACTATCTTGGCTCTACTGGAAGGGTTAGAAGGGTTTGTGATTTATTTTGACGACTCGAGAATTGGTTTGGGGTGTGTGTTGATGCAAAATGGTAAGGTTATAGCATATGCCTCTAGAAAACTTAAGGTGCATGAGAGAAATTATCCCACCTATTATCTTGAATTGGCGGCCCTGGTGTTTGATTTAAAAATTTGGTGTCACTATTTGTATGGGGTTCATATTGATATGTTTATCGATTGCAAGAGTCTCCAATACGTATTTACACAAAAAGATCTCAACTTGAGACAAAGCAGGCGGTTAGAACTCCTTAAGGATTATGACATGAGTGTACATTATCATCCCAGCAAAGCTAATATTGTGGTCGTTGCTCTAAGTAGAGTATCCATGGGTAGCCTAGGTCATATTGATAGAAGGAGGTGGCTAGAGACATTCACCGGTTAGCTAGGTTGGGGGTTAGGTTGAATAAAGTTGAAAGTGATGGTGTAGTAGTTTTTGATGGTTTCAAATCTTCTTTGATTGAGGAAGTCAATCAATGCAAGACCTTGACCCCGCCTTGCCAGAATTGAAGGCTTTGGTGAAGGATGGTAAAGTGGAGGTTTTCTCCCAAGGGGGAGATAGTGCCCTTAGGTACTAAGGTAGGTTGTGTGTGCCTAATATTGATGAGTTGAGGGATATGATTTTGAAGGAGGCCCATAATTCATCTTATTCTATTCACCCCGGTTCCACAAAGATGTATAGGGATATAAGGGAGGTGTATTGGTGGGGAGGTATGAAAAGAGATATTGCCCAGTTCATATCCAATAGTCACAATTACCAACAAGTAAAAGCCGAAAATCAAAGGCTAGGTGGCCTAGCCTAAGATGTAGAAATTTCTACTTGGAAGTTGGAAGAGATCAACATAGATTTTGTGGTTGGGTTGCCTAAGGCTAGGAAACACTTTGATACTATTTAGGTTATTGTTGATAGGATTACCAGTAAAAACCACCTATGGTACTGAAGATTATGCCAATTTGTATATTTATGAGTTGGTTAGATTTCTATGGGGTATCCTTGTTTATCATTTCAGATCATGGTGAACAATTCACTTCTCTATTTTAGAGATCCTCCCAAAGGGGTCTTGGTACCAAGGTCAAGCTTAGCACGACATTTCATCCCTAAACGGATGGCCAAGCTGAAAGGACTTTCCAAACTTTTGACAATATGCCTAGAGCTTGTGTTTTAGAGTTTAAGGGTAGTTGGGATGAACCTCTTTCACTTATTGTGTTTGCTTACAACAATAGAGAAGTGATGTAGGGGAGATAGCTTTGTTAGATGGGATTTGGTTATGGAAGCCTTGGAAAAGGTGAGGTTGATAAGGGAGAGGTTGAAGATGGCCCAAAGTGGACAAAAGTCCTACTCCGATATGAGAAAAAGAGATCTTGAGTTTAAGGTTGGTGATTGGGTTTACTTGAAAGTCTCACCCATAAAGGGTGTGATCTGGTTTGGCAAGAAAGGAAGATTGAACCCAAGGTTTGTGGGACCATATAGACTTTTGAGTAGGGATGGTAAAGTTGCATATGAGTTGGAGTTGCCTATGAGATGAATATGCTTCATTCGGTCTTCCATATGTCCTGTTGAGGAAGTGTGTGGGTAACCCAAATGCTATAGTGCCCTTAGAGGTTGTGGGTGTTGTGGAAGATAATTTAACATATGAGGAGGTCTCGGTGGAAATATTGGATAGACAAGTGATGAGGTTGAGAAACAAAGAGGTAGCATCCCTCAGGGTCCTTTGGGGAAATCAACAAGTTGAAAGTGCTTTTTGGGAAGCCGAGGCGGACATGAAAAAGTGATACCCATATCACTTCCACTCTACTCAAGCCGAAGGTAATGCATTAAGTCTTATCTATGATTTCAAGTCTTAAGTTTCTACCCTCATGTCATTTTGCATACATTCATGTTTATGGTAACAAATTTATGGTGATTTTTGACATTCATGTTGAGACATTTTTAAAATGATGTTTAAGTGCATTTATTACATTCATGTTGGGCTGAAATCTTCATAATTACTTCTCTTACGCATGTCTCTTTGATGTTAGGGGACGAATGTTCCCAAGGGGGAGATATTACACCCCTCATGTGCTTCGGAATGCCCCATAATCGTAATTTTCATATATCTCAAAATCTATGCGTGATTTCCAAAATCCAACTTCATATTCTTGATCAGGGGCAAAATTGATTGGGAAATGGGTATAACCCAAATTTCAGAAGACCCATAGCGTTAAATAATTTTTACTAATTTTTTTATTTCTAGTGTCTGTCTGCGCCCAAGCCGCGCCTGGGGCGTGGTCTAGTGTATTTGGTGATCCGCATTTGGTTTGCATCACGCCTGGGGCATGGACCAGTGTAATATTTTCCTTGGTTTTCTTATTTTGTCCAAGGGCATTAGGGTAATAGCCCCATTCCTATTTAAATGTGAAATCTCTCATACTTAGTCATTTTTCAACTCTATTGCTCACAAAACCCATTCTAAAACCTCTCCAAAACTTTATCAAGTCTCTCATTCAAATTCAAGGATTTTAAGCTTAATTTTGGAATTCAAGAACCCATCTCAAGCTTCAAGTCTCCTTCAAGTTCATTTCAAGGAATTCAAGGTTTAAGGTATGTGGGTCTTCATCCATGGGTCCTTTTACCCATGGAGCTCAAACTTCTCTTTTTATGAAAACTGCATGATTTCAAGTTATATTACATATGGGTATCTTTTATTATGAAATATGATCTTAAATTATGTTGGGGTTTTATTGAGTATTGATTGATTATGTATGAATATCTATTTCAAGGTTATTCTATGAATTGGTTTGGTCTATTGAGACTATGCTTGATTTGAGATATGAAACCATGAACTATTATGAGCTTTTGTGATAGATTTCAAGATACCCTAAATGAGGATTTTACTACAATATGTGTGGGTGATTTTCATTGAGTTTACTCATCTTGTTTTACTCTTGAATTGCATGACTTTGAACAAGTATCATGAACCTACCCTGTGTTTAATAAAATTACATCACAAGAATTCTTAAGTTGTTGATGATCTATTACATGATTTATAGGTCAAGTTACTTCATGATGATTAAAGTCTTTTGAGCATGTATTGAATTCATGAAAAGTACTTATGATTTTACAAGTATCAAGTTGAGCCCTTTTTCAAGATTTTTACCTCTTGTGAGCCAACCATATTAAAGCAAGGGATCATATATGATTATTATCTACTCTCATGTTCAAATTTGACTCACTAGTAGAGGTCAAGCATGTTTAAGAGCTACTCATGTCATATTATCATGTCTCTTATAAGTTACTCATGTTATTATTAAAGTATGATCATTTCAAGTATTTTGTGGGATTTGACTCAGCACCGATTGAGGCTTAAGATAGGGGCTCGACTCAAGGGGTCCTTATATAATATGTTTAGTCTCTAAATTATGTACCACCATAGGATTACGAATATTACCCTTGCTATACTAGTGAATCCATTTAGTTCAAGTTATCATGTTTGGTTTACCTTGGCAAGTAGACCATACTTCGTTGGGGGGTGTCATGCCCGGTCACTTGTACCGAGGGGGTGTCATGCCTTGGAATCGAAGTTGTAGCTGCTTGGTCTATGTTAGTTGAGGTCTCTTCCCACATATGTATGATATATTGTGCAAGTGAAATGACTTACAAGCATGTTTTATTACAAGCATCATGCATGTCATATTGAGATTATATATCCATTGATTATGATTATGCATTTCATATATATTGGCTTATGTCTTTGTTGCATTTTACCCCGCGTACTTAATACATTCAAATATACTAACATATACTCTATGTATACATGATATTACTATTTAGGAACCAGAGCTCCTTTTGATCATCCTCCTCCACGTGGCTAGATCAATTCTCAACGAAAGCTTTTGGTGAGTCCTCAACTCCCAAGATAATATCTACTTTATTTCATGCTCTGATGAGACTTTTTCATTATGTTGGATGCTTATTATTATGAGGGTGATCTCGGGGAAGTGTCTTGGCCTCTGCTCCATTCTAAGGTAGAGGTGTTGTTGGATACAAAGTTTGTATATACTTTCAAGCTTGACTCTTTTTACTTTTTTGTGTTTATGAAAGATTTCCCTTAGTCCCATTTCTCTTTTTATACTCGACTCTTGTTTATGTTTATTTTACTTCCACAACCAAGGATGTGTGCATGTTACAATCAAGATGCTTGTTAGGTTGTCTTCGAAGTTCTCATTTGTCGTGTCACATCTAGGCCCAAGGCTTGGGTTGTGACATTACCCACTAAATGATGGGCTCAATTGGAAATTGGAATTTAACTTTACGGCTTCTACAATCAATAGAATCATGATATGCATGTAACCAATCCATCATAAGAATAAACAACAACATACCCAGTGAAATCCCACAAGTAGGGTCTGGGGAAGGTAGAATGTACTCAAACCTTACCACTACCTCATAAAAGTAGAGAGGCTATTTCCTGGGAACCCTCATCTCAAAACCCATAAGCAAAAATCCATCACAAGAATAATATCAAAATTTACCATGTCAAGTTCAACAAAAGTACAAGGCAAGATTTTATGCAATCTAGACATGAGATAACCCTTATAACTCTTTTAGTAACGATAGACTCACCGATGGGGTTAGACACCTCGAAGGGTTCACATAATAATTCAGGACACACATGAAGCATACTAGCTACAAATAGAGGAATGAAAGAGAGAGTGGCATGCAAATACAATAAAGGATACACATCAAAATTGTAGATCTTTAATACACCAGTAATAATATCGGGTGCCTCATCCAACCTTTGGCTCCCTTTAAGAGCATAGACCCAGTTATGATGCAGAGCACCTCTTTGTTGGTCACCTTGTGCCCTTTGACCTCCATGAGCACCATGTCCTTGGGGACGACTATCTCTACCCTTGTTTTGAGCATTTGGACAATTCGCAATCTTGTGGCACATCTTGCCATACCCAAAGCAAGCTCCTATGTTCCTTAAACATACACCACTATGATTCCTTCCATATTTTGGGCACCTTGGAAGAGTCATCCCACCGTTAATATCTTGAGATTTAGGGTTTGAAACCCTATCATTAGCAAACCTTTTGTTTTGAGCATTGGAAGACCCATGACCTTGGAATTTGTGGCCTTTTTTGAAACGACCAACTCTAGCACCTTGAAATCCACCATCATAATGAGCCCTCTAGGACTTTCCACTCCTCATCTTTCTAAACTTTTCTCTTTCACATTTCTTCACATAAGTCATTAGCTAAGACAAGTCCATATCTCCTATGAACATGGCGGTCTGACATTCTTCATTGATCAAGTTGGATACTCTTGACATGAACTTGTGCATTCTTGTCTTAGATTTGATGACCTAGTGAGGAGCATACTTTGATAGATTATTGAATTTAAGGGAATACTCCCTAATGCTCATAGAACCTTGCTTGAGGTTCATAAACTCTGTCATCTTTGCCTCCCTTGGCTCCATCAGACAAATATGGTTGAGGAAGGAAACCTTGAATTCTTCCCAAGAGATAGGGTCAACATTCTCTCTCTCCCTCTTCTATTGAGCAAACCATAATTGAGCAAGGCCCTTTAGTTGATAGGCCTCTAACTCCTCCTCTGAGTTTACCCCTATAATATCAAGAACCTTGTACACTTCGTTGCTGAATTCTTGTGCGGTCTTCCTCTACCTTTGAGCCATAGAACTTTAGAGGGTTTATCCTAGTGAAATCCCTCACTCTTGAGGCAGGGTAGGAGTATGACAAGCTTGAAATCCATGATTGGCTATGGGACTGTAACTGACATGTAAGACTAAGAGAACTAATACATGGAATCTCGATGTTTACTCCATACCAGAGAAGGAGTAGTCTACTTTTCTAAGGTAAACCAAACACTCACCTTACAAATGGCCTTTTCAAAAAGTGTCATCAAATATTCCTACCTTAGAGGATAGCCTTCTTAGAAGTATTGACAAGGTATCTTTACCTTATAGCATAGCCTTTTCGATAAGTTCAACAAATATTCTTACCTTCTGGCATAGCCTTTTTTGTGGGTACAAGCTCATATAGGGAATTAATATCACAAACCTATGGTGGAACATAGTTTAGGTACAATGGCTACCAACTAAGGTTCTCTCGGTGCTAGGTAAAGAATCCTACAGAATAGTCAATTCATATACTCAGATATTCTTACATAATTCATGACATTGGTAGCATCTTAATAGTAGCTCATCAAAACATCACCTTATAATATCAAAATATAGGGATTCATAATATTCATAATAATCATAACATACTTATGAGCTCATTTCATACTTGTTATCCTTTTTTTTTATGTTCATAGCATGCATAATTTGCATATCATGCCTTAAGTATTTCATCATATAAGAAGTGTGACTCATTTCATTACATAAGAAGCATGAATAATAACTTTAATAAAATCATGGTAGGGGTGTGTACACTTTCTTAAATCATGCAACTCCCGAATAAATGGCATGAGTGGAGGAAAATATAATCACTTCAGATTTATTCAAAGTAACTCACCAAACAAAGTAAAGCTTGATTAGGACATCATTAAATCATCATGTACGTCATAAATTTCACATTGCATAATAGTGTTCTAGGATGAAGTATCATAGATTTCTTCATAATATCATCATATAAAAGAGTTCATGCAATGACCATAAGTTACCCATACCTTGAAAATAGCAGAGGAGAAGAGTTGGTTGAGCTTTGTGGAGGAAAGGTCTCAATAAATCAAAAATCACATACCTTGTTATGATTGGAGATGGGATTGTTGTTGGAGGATGAAGAAAATCCAAAACCTTAGCTTGCACCTTTTACTTCAGAGTCTTGAGGAAGTCTGAGAGTATTTGGGAGGAGTTTAGGACTTAGGATATTTTAAAGTGAATGACAATGGAGTAGTTTAGGGTTGTACAAGGCTGATAAGGACTTAATTTGGGGCTTAAATTACATAGTATAGGCTTAGAATATTACAAAATGTCAAACATTTTCCTTCTAAGAACCTGCCGGATTAGACCATGAGATCCTGATCACGGGTGGTGGTCCAGTTCGAGGGTCATGGAAAGGGGTCCCATCTTGTTAACTTTTTGGACCCTTAGAAACCTTCTCTGAGCTTAAACTATGACTCTACATATTCTCCGTCACCAAAACCATGAGCGGTCCTTCTTGTTCATACACCCAATTTTAGAAAACCATTTTTTATAAAGTATGCCCACCATTCCACGAGCGTAATTTATGACTTGTGGAATAACCTACATATCATGATTTTCATCATGCATTAGTGGACCTCCAAGCTTGATCTACTAGAATTATACCCTTAGGATTGACGAACCTATGCATAACCCGTGTTTAATTTGATGGCCTGAATTCCCTTCGTAAACTCTACTTAAACTTGGAAAATTTTCAAATTTTATTTCTTATACACTTGTATACCTTCCAGCATGTGGGGCTTTATAGGGATGGGGCCAAATTACCAAATTCGACCCACTTGAAAAAACATGAAATGTTTTAGGGTGAACTGTATGAAACCCTTTGTAGTTTGTGGTGTGCACCACAAGCCATATAGGGTCCATGGTGTGCAATATTGCAAAAATAATGGGGGTTCTATGGTGGAACCCTTCTTTCTCAAACCCTTAGGCAACCATAGAACAAACCCCAAAGGTCAAGACTCCCTCCACGTGACCCTTCATGGTTTGTGGAGTGCACCACGGGCTACTAAGGGCTCCTTAGGCCAAGATCCTTTCAAAAATAACTTTAGAGCAACCTTAAGGCCTTACGTCATTTGGGTCTTTACATTAGGTCATGTATATTACCGTAGGTCACTTTGGATGTGTATGGATTATCGACAATTGAACCAAATATCTATAAAGAACAAGTATCTGATACTAAGGATTGATGATTTGTTTGATCCGTTAAAGGGTGCTACTCACTTTTCCAAGATTAATCTTTATTCCAATTATCATCATTTGAGGGTAAAGGAATGTGATAGATAACTTTCCCAATAGTTATGGGCACTTTAAGTTTTGGGTTGGCTAATGCTCTAGTGGTGTTTATGGATCTCATGAACTAGGTGTTCAAGCCATTTCTTAATACTTTTATGGTTATCTTTAATGATGACATTCTGATTTACTCTTTTAGGTTGATTCTTTAAATTTTGTGGGATAACTAGTTATTTGCCAAGTTCAGTAAATGTGAGTTTTTGTTGTATGAGGTAGCCTTTCTTGGTCACGTAGTATCCAGCGATGGTATTAAGGTTTACCAAGAGAAGATCAAGGCGGTGAAGAATTAGCCTAGACCATTGACTCCTTAAGATATTTAGAGTTTTCTTAGATTGGATAGTTACTATCAGATATTTGTTGAGGGTTTTTCATTTATTACTTCAGTATTGACTAAGTTGACTCAAAAGAAGGCCAAGTTTATATGGACAGGTAAGTATGACAAAAGCTTTCAAACTTTGAAAGATTAGCTTACATCATCTCCTATTTTAACACTACCAGATGGCTTCGATGGGTTTTGTTAGAACCCACACAATTGTGTTTTGGTACCATAGATAACATTTGAGGTCACTAGTGTCACTCTCAAGGTAGTTGGCACTTAAGTGCACTTTTGAGGAATTTGAAATTTGTAATTGGGAAATTTGTAGAGGTTGGTGAATATAAGCTTATGGACATGTTATATGTATA
>DF370764.1:0-11224 GCA_000787875.1 Solanum virginianum
CTCCGCTCTACTCTATTCGTGCCACTATATTTCCATTCACCGGTTCCCGAGCCGGTTTTATCGTGCTTATTATATATATTTTCCGAGGTTGGCTGGATATGGTAGGGTCGGCTTCGCCCAAGGGCTGGCTTCGCTTAGTTGGAGTTATGCTGTGATTGGGCCTTCGGTTCGGTGGTTTCATGCCATATTAGGGTAACTGAGCGGCGGGGTCGGCTTCGCCCAAGGGCCGGCTTCGCTTAGTTGGATTTATGTTGTGATTGGGCCTTTGGTTTAGTGGCTTCATGCCACATTAGGGTAACTGAGTTCAGGGACGTCGACTCATTTACCCTCCATTTGTGATATGTATCAGTGATTCAGTCAGGTGGAAACTTCTGGAGTGATGCTGTGGTATGGCGTGAGTATGAAGGTCGCCATCGTTCCCGTCCGTTGATTCTTATAAGTATGTCTTTGACTCTAGAGTAAGCTGAAACCATAATTTGGCACGCGCTCAGAAAATGAAATCCTTTGACTATGGTCTTTTGACTACTTTGATAACTATATGTGCTTCTGCTGTCTATATTCATTTGGCTACTCCGTGGTGAGTGTGGGTCCTATCAGTTAGTTTCCAATATCTTGTAAATATATATCTTTGATATGTGACACTTAGCCACCTGTTTGAGCATTCTAAATCTGTATTCATTTGGCTACTCTGATGACTGTATGTACTCTCTGCTTTACATATTCGGTACGTCTTTCATATTGACCCCCGTTCCTTCGGGGGCTGTGTTTCATGCCCGCAGGTTCTGACGCACGAGGTAAAGGACCTCCAGCTTAGGACCTCCATATTATGTTTATTAGGCGGCATGACCGCAACGGTGACCTTGTCGGCCCGTACGTTTGTATATTCATGTTTGTATTTTGTCTGTTGGTTTGCTGTACTCTTCTGTTTCAGGTGGCTAGTCATTAAAACAGAGGAAACTCTGCCGAAATTTTTATAAAATGAATAGTAACTCATGTTGGAATATGATTTGGTTATGACGTCTGGGTGTCCCTATCGGGTACCAGTCACGGCCCATAGGTTGGGTCGTGACAATTAATTGCTCCAACAACACTTCCATACTACTTAGGGGTGTCAATATAGGGGGTTTGCATCAACAAATAATTTTTGGAATGGATAAAAATGAATTTCAATTCTTACCTTTCTTGGCCGAGAGCTTCCAAGGGAGTTCTTCAACTCTTTGCTTTGCTTTTCTCTTATTTTTTTCTAAGTATAGAAATGATAAGAAGATAAAGGGATCATCCCTTACATATATATACAAGTCTTGGCCAAGTGTATATGGCCCGCACCACACTTGGTCGAATTAAACTCTACCACAATTTATGTGGGCACCACCTAATTACTTTATGAACTTCAACTTTTAAAAATTCCACTTTTGGTCCCAAACTTTTCCTAATTGATCCAATGAAGGACATACAGGTTCTAACACCATATCCTTCATCAGGGACATTCTTGCCATTTTTGTCCCCTATATTCCTCATATTGCTCTGCCTCTTTCCTTCATCACTTGAATCGCTCCACGTGTTCTTGCTTCCGCCTTCCACCTTACTCCTTTTAGCTGCTTGCTTCCATTTGCTTCTGCATCTACATACGAATGTAATAAGCATCCTCTAACTCCAGCTGGATCAGAGGAACAGTGCTACAGGCTGCCGTTGTTCGCGCGGTCAACAAAGGTGTGCTTCTTTCCCATTTCTTAGATGTCTAATTGCTAGAAATTAGAGGGAAGATTGATGGCTTGCGCTAATTGGTTTGCTATATCGTGTTTTTCATGAAGACGCAAATTTTGATTTTTGTGTTTGCCTTGTGCTGTGGCCTGTGCTGTTCTCATTGAAGATCGATTAAATTTAAATTCGGCCTTTGTTTTCTTAATTGTCGCCTCTATTTTCTGGTAGTCCTATTTGATACTTTTAATTGGAGGTATTTCATTTTCAGGTAGTCACTGTTTGATACTTTTAATTTGAGGTATATGTCGATATTGTGTTTTCTGGGTTGGAAGGACCAGAACAATGAGGCATCTTGGTGCAAATGGAAAACAATTAGAGGGCTATATTGCACAACTAGCTAAAAGTAGAGTTAGATTATCTAAACTAGCATTTTCCCCCACTTTGGTGGCTAGAGACAGATCTTGTCCAACCTTTCCTAACAAGGAGGAACGTCCTAGTAGACGAAATAGTTGGCTTGTTACTAAATACGGCTGCATTCAGCTTCTAGACTCATAACTTAGCTACAATGTCCTAACAGATGAAATTGTTAGCTTGTTACTAAACAGGGCTATATTCAATTTCTGGACTCAAAACTTAAACTGTGAGAGAGCACACTTTAAATTTCACAGCATAATTTACTGGTACTTATTTGTGAGTACATATCACTATTTGAAACTTCCTCACAAACAAAAACCTGGAGTAATGAGATTGCTGAGAAATAAGAATGTATCTTTGACCATAATAGATTTTAATGCATGGAGGTCCTTGACAACTCAATAAGTTGGTAAAATTGAAGGGACTCACACCATCCTGCTAGCAATAAATCAATAAGAAAATAGGTTAAAATTTAACCAGATATATTAATATTGTTACAATGTAGAATGTAAAAATAATTTTATACAACTATATTTATGGATTAATTCAACTAATGCATAGGAAATATTAGATAAAATGGAGATAATACAGAAACAAAGAGATGTGCATCAAGAGTACTTAAATTTGGAAACAAATGAATAAAAAAGAGTGTGTACTCTTAAGATTGTCATGTACCAAAGTTACAAACAATACAACAATAACAAATTTGGTAGAATCCAATGAGTATGATTTTGGAAGTCCGAAGAGAATTGTATATGAAAACTTTATCCTTACCTTGTGAAGGTAAAGATATTGTTTCTCATAGACCTTGACTAAAGGAAAACAATAAAAAAAAATATTAAAGTACACAACTAATATAACTTAAAAAATTACAAAGCATTCTAAAAGAAAGGAACACTAACAACAAAGTTGCAAACAACATGTTCAGAATATCCACGAGCAAGTTGGATCTTGATGATTTCACATTCTCAAAAGTCACCAGAAAGCATAAGTTGAATCTCAAGTATTTCACTTTCCCAAAAGTCACCAAAAATTATAAGATGAAGAACACTTCTGCTTCCACAACACATGATTGAACTCATTTGGCATGTGATACTTACATGCTCTTACTAAACCATTAAATTTTCATGAAGAATGGTTTGTACAAGCGATCAGTCAATTATCTTACTCTTGAAATCTTTCAAGCTTTCTTCCAATCGAGCAATATCTGAATTAGCTATCCTCTTTTATCTCCTTCAGGACCTGAAACTCAGCTTCCAATTTATCAAAAGCACTAAACTTCTGAAAGAACCTCCTTTCCAAATTAGTTTTTGTTCCTGGATTGCTTCTATTTTTATCTTATCATCCTTCAAACTTGCCTCCATCATGTTGATTTGGTATTTAAATTTGTCAGTATAGTCTTTGAGGCGAGCATAGAGTTCCTGATCTTTTATTAGTTCGTCTATGAGGAGCATTTTCTTAGAAGACTCCTTATAATACTCCATTTGGTCCTTCTAAGTTCTACGCAAGGTCACGGAGAAGCGCAGAAGGTTCGCTTTAAGTTTCTTCAAAGAAAGCACTCTCTAAGTTGATAAATCTGGTGCTGCAGAATAAATTGATAGTGCTGCACTTAATGCTGAATAGTTTTCTAGTAGAAGAATGAATTAAAAAGGCATGATTAGTAATCTCTCAATATCAGCTTTTGTTGTGGCAAGAATCTTCGCTGATGGTGTAGAATTCTATGTGGTAGTTATCTTGTCATCTATGGGAGAAGAGTAATTAGTAGAAAATCTAGCGATTGAGCTCGTTTAATTTGTCTACTAACTCGAGGAAAGAAGTCTTCAAGACTATCAAATTTCATAGGGCAGTTGGGTGGCTCAATAACATAAGATGATTTGCTTCTAGCATTAACTAATGATGGGGAAACTATGGCTTCCACACCATCCTGAAATAAAAAGCTCTAAAAATTATGGGGGTGATCAAACATAATGACACAAGTAAAAACTGAGGGCATACTTTGTCAAAAGTGGAGCAATGTATATCATCATCAACAACTAGAGCAGACAGCCAAGTTGCTTATAATGATACGCCTTGCTCCAGTTTTGACAAAGTATATCATCCTTTATTACTTGTGTCATTATGTTTAATCACCCCATAATTTTGAGAGCTTTTTATTTCAAGATGGTGTAGAAGGCACATTTTCCCATCATTAGCTAATGCCAGAAGCATGTCATCTTATGTCATTGAGCCACTCAACTGCCCGGTGAAATTTGATAATCCTGAAGACTTCTTTGCTCGAGTTAATGGAAAAGTAAAACGAGCTCAATCTCTCGATTTTCCTACTGATCAGTCTTCTCTCAAAAATGACAAGATATCTGCCGTGCAGAAGTTTACACCATCAGTAGAGATGCTTGCCACAACAAAAAGCTGATATTGAGAGATTATACTAATCATGCTTTCTCAATACATGCTTCTAACAGAAGACTATACAGTACTAAGTGCAGCACTATCAATTTATGCTGCAACACTAGATTTATCAGCTGAGAAAGCGCTTTCCTTGAAGAAACTCAAAGCGAATCCTCTGTCTTTTTTAGAGCTCAGAAGGATCAAGAGGAGTATTATAAGGAGTCTTCTAAGAAAACACTCATCATTGACGAACTAATAACATATCAGGAATTATGTGCTCACCTCAAAGACTGCACTGACAAATTTGAATACCAATCAGCATGCTGGAGGCAAGTTTAAAGGATGCTAAGAAAATAATAGAAGAATCCAGGAGCAAAAACTTAATTTATGGAGGAGGTTCTTTCAGAAGTCTAGTGCTTTTGATAAATTGGAAGCTGAGTTTCAGGTCCTGAAGGAGAAAAAAAAGCTAGCTGATTCAGATACTATTCGATTGGAAGAAAGCTTAAATGACTTCAAGAGTAAGATAATCGATTGATCGCTTGTACAAACCATTCTTCACAAAATTTGCATGTTAGTAAGAACATGTAAATATCACATGCCAAATTAGTTCAATGATGTGCTATGGAAGCACAAGTGTTCTTCATCTTATAATTTCTGGTGACTTTTGGAAATGTGAAATTGTTAATATTCAACTTAAGGTTTCTAGTGACTTTTGACAATGGGAAATCGTCAAGATTCAATTTGCTCGTGGATATTCTGAACATATCGTTTGCAACTTTATTGTTACTGTTCCTTTCTTCCAGGATGCTTTGTAATGTTTTTTGTTATATTCATCGTGTACCTTAATAATTTCTTTTCTATAATTTTTGAATTTATTTCCTTGAGTCCAAGATCTATGAGAAACAATATATTTACCTTCACAAGGTAAGGATAAAGTTTCCATACATAATTCTCTTCAGACTTCCAAAACCATCCTCATGGGATTATACCGATTTTTTTTTGCTGTTGTATTGTTTGCAACTTTGGTACATTACAATATTAATAGTACATGTTCTTGTTTTTTTTTCTTTCCAAATTTAAGTACTCTTCATGGACGTATTTTTGTTTATACATTATCTCCATTTTATCTAGTATTTCCTATGGATTAGTTGAAAGAATCCATGACTATAGTTATATTAAATTATTTTTACTTTCTACATTGTAACAACATTAAAATATTTGGTTAAATTTTAACCCGTTTTCTTATTGATTTATTTCTAGGAGGATGGTATGGCTCCCTTCAATTTTACCAACTTATTGAGTTGACAAGGAAATGACCATTGAAGATCTCATTGTAAGATTGAGAATTAGGCGGAAGAAAAGAGGTCACAAAAAAATCCAACAATAGCAGGGGTGAAATTGTTGAAGAAGGACCAAATGTTAAAAAGAGAAAGAAGTCGTCTGGACCAAAAGAATATCCATCTAAAAAAAGAATTTTAAAGGTAATTGTTATAATTGTGGAAAGGTTGGACATAAAGCTATTGATTGTCGCTCTTCAAAGAAGCAAAAGAAGAAGAATCAAACAAATATGATTGAAAAAAAAATATGGAAGTGAAAAACCGATGTGTCATGTTAGTGCAACTTAATAGGAAATGCTAAAGAGTGGTGGCTTAATTCTGGATACACTTCACATATTTCTGCGGTTAAAAATGTTTTGCTACATATGCCCCCACTACACTTGATGAGACCATTTACATGAAAAATTCTTCCACAAAAAAAGTTGAAAGTTATGTTAAAAGATACATCTACCAAGGTGGTGACTAAACAAAGTTTGTCATGTTTCGAAAATAAGAAAGAACATGATTTCTACTGGTCTCTTAATCAAGAATAAATTTAGATGTGTCCTTGTATTACACAAAGTTGTAATTAGTAAGATTGAGATATATGTTGGATAAGGCTACTTACTTAGGCCTTTTCAAATTGAATGTAATAGTTGTTGAAAGTAATAAAGTTCAAGCTTCTTCTTACTTACTTGAGTCAAATAATTTATGCCATTTTCATTTAGGTCATGCCAATTATAAAATCTTGCAAAAACTGAACAATTTGAATCGATTAGCTAAATTTGATAACAAACGGTCAAAATACCATACTTTCCATCAATTAATAATTATAGTAAAGCATACAAGATAACAATTGCTCATCATCATGCAAAGCTTAGCTTGCCCAAAATGGTTACACACATAAATCGGCCTTATTATATTAATTACACACATATGGGTAGCTTTTTATTTGTTTACACAGTCAAAGCCAAGCTATGAGACACTGACTGCTTCTTAATAGTGGCAAGGTGAGTAGCAGTAGCAAGCATATTTTGCCCAGTAATATTTGTGGCCCCATGGTTTGTACTTCTTACAAATACCATATTTAGCTCCATACTTGTACTTGCAATGATGACTACATTTGTAAGAGTATTCACAAGGTCCATTCCATTTGTCACTTTTTTTCCAACAGTATTTGCCTTCTGCCATTTGTATTTCTGCAAGAATAACAATTAAAAACACATGATATGTGCTTGAGATAGCACGAACAACAATAACATACCCAGTGGAATTCCATAAGTGGAGTTTGGAGGGGTAAAATGTACTCAGACCTTACCACTACCTCACAGAGGTAGAGAGGTTATTTTCTGGAAACCATTTTCTCAAAAACCCATAAGCAGAATAAACTAGATAGCGGTGTACTTGAGATAGCAATTTCTCAAAAGTTTCCTAATAACACTACTTCCTTTTCACTTTATTGCAGGTGTTTGATTAGTCACACAATCAAACAGATAAATAGATATTTTAAAATTTGTGATCATAAAAAAATTATTATTTTTGATAGCTATAAAATCATGTCATTAATTCGTGACTTACCGGTCGCAGCAACAAGGAAGAGACAAAAGAGGAGGGCGAGAAAAGTAGTGTACTTTGCCATAGTTGTTATTTTTCGTGGATTTCTTTGTGAGGAAACAAACAATGGACAACTCAATTAGCATTTCTTTAATTGAAAAGAATTTGAATTGATCAAAGAGTCATTACAGCAATAAAGTCTTCTACTAATTGATCAATTCTGCATCTTACTAATTCCTTTTATGAGGTTGTCATCGATTTGTGTTGATAAATGTTGTTTTAGCAAATAACTAATACATTGACGAATCTTGTTTTTCAGATATCAAAAAGGAAGTAAAAAATTTTATCATAAAAAACATCTTATTCAAGATAGTAAAAAAGTCACGATCTATCCCAAGAAAATTTACCTCAAAAACTTCACAAAGTCGGACAGATAGATAATTACAGGGAACATATAAACTTAGTATCTTTCATCCGGACAATCAACCCTTTTAGAGGTACTCATTTCAAGACTACATCCCTTTTATTCTAGGAGGCCAAAAAATATTAATATTATAATTGATAGCTTACAATATTTGTTTAGAAAAGAAAATATTGGATTTAAGTAAGGCGTGAATTGGGAAGTGTAGGGAACCAAGTAAAGGAAAAACGAAGAGTCATTTCTCCTTCATTGGTAGAATAGAGAAAAAATTTTGTCCTTAAATTAGAACATTTCCTTTAGTTCTTAAAGGGTCAAGTAGAGGGGACCCCGGCCCCTCGCACTGCTGTCGTCATCACTCGCTCAACTTTGGTTTTAGCAAATGATGTGATTGATTGATAAAATTTTTAGATAGACATTTTTCTTACAAAAGATGTCATGCATATTTTGAATACTTTAGACTGTTCTAAATAGGTGAATTCACACCCATTGCTGGCTATAAATAGAGATATTTTTGTGTTTTCTAGACATTGAATTTTCTCTTTTTCTGGATATATTTTTTTATACACAAAATTGAGTTTGCGTGTGAATTCGTTGCTGATTTTTCGCGTTCACTGAATTAAGTTACAAAAGTTTGAGGTGCCACTACTTTTGTAACAGTTTATCTTTTTTATCATGGGAGGAAATAATCCATAACCTCGGTATAGTAAGGCGATTAAACTTCTTAAAAACACACAGTGAATTATGAGGACTCAGATATTTTTATATATTTGTGTTTTTATCATTACTATTTCTGGTATTGTTTTGAATACAGAGATCCACAAGCATAAGGAATTTAATAATTTTTTTCTGTATTCTTACTTTCTGAATTTCTTTGTTTGAGATTCGACCTTCTATCTGTGTTAGAACCCGTATTGTGATGTATTGGAACCATGACGAAATTTGGGACTAATGTGGCGTGATTGAAAAGTTTGGGACTAAGAGTGGGATATTTCAAATTTGGGGTCTTGAACTTTATTTGGGGCCAAGTAAAGTATACTTGGCAAGATGTGTATATAAATATACATATAGGCATACATATAAGAGTATTCTTATTGTGGTAGCATTTCTTTGTGATTAAAACAAAAGCAAAATAAAGAGAGTTCTAGACATAGTAAGGTTGCCCCACCTTAAGTGTGGAACCTTCTTATTGGGACAAGTGGGAGAGGTGGGGCAAGAAGAAGTATATACATATACATGTGGTCTCTTCTTCATCCAAAAAAAAAAAACACTTCAACACTTAGACAAATTTTCAAGAACATATTCTTCACTATTCTCGGTTGCTACAGTAACCAACTAAGAATTTGCGTTTTTTGATTCTAAAATTATTTTGATGCTACAAGCCGAGTATATTGAGTCCCCTAAGGAGCGTGGAGGCATTGGTTGGCCAAGAAAAGACCTTGTTCTACAGTTTTGACGATTTGAATTCCTTTAAGGGGTTTAAAAGGTATGTGGATTTTTAGCTTTGTTTTATGCAAATTAAAGCTTGTATGTGTGTTGGTATATGTTAAATTGAAAGGAAACCTTGAAAGTATAGCTTGTTAAAGTGAATTATGAAGTTGGGGGTTGAGGGTCGAAATTTGAATATGTAGAATTTTAGTGATATATTATTTTAAAATCATGATTTGGTATTTAAATAGCATGGAGATGTTCCTTGTGGGGTTATCTGATGAATTTGGTGTGGCTATGGTATTAAAAATGATTGTTGGTGTTGTTGGGTTGTTGTTGTTGTTGTTATTGTGTTGTTGGTTAATTTGAGCCGAGTTGAGTCTCGGGCAACCTATATTCTAGGGGAAGTGCTGCCGAAATTTTTATGGAATTAGGGGCAAATTTGAGATTTAAAGCCCAAAAAGGGGGTCTTTAGCTAATTGTCAGTGTTATTGTGGTTTGTTAGGCATTGGGCATCCGGAAGTCTAAGTTGAGTTGTCTTGGCTTTGGAATTAATTTGGCGAAGGAATTTGAGGTATGTAATGCATTCCGTCCTTTGGCATGATTTAATTAAATATGTAAAATTTCTTCCCTCATTCTCATTAAAGTTATTAATGATTTACCGGTCTGTTTATGGTTCGTATTTAGAATAGTTTACTTAGATTTGTGTGAAACAATTGTTATGTTGTGTCTTGTTTGCAGCCGAATATGTGTTCATTAAGTTTTCTTTTTCTTATAGTTCTTAATGTCCAGGTTGGCTGCTCATTGCCTTATGTTACTTTTCTTCTAGCCTAGTTTTCCTCCTAGCAAAGGTTACGTTGACCTTGATATGAAGTGTATTCGTTGGTTGTTCTTTATCGACCTCAAGATGTTATTACATGATATTCCAGCCAACTTTAATAGTTAAAACGTTCCGCCGGATTCATTAGTAAATGCATTAGTTGTTTTGCTTTAGCTTCTTCTGGTTTTTTTCTCTTCTCTCATTTTGCTAACTCGGTTTTGGTTTCCAACATCACATTTAAGTTCACGAATGATTGTAGTCCTGGTTGCTTCTCTTTATTTATTTGAAAATGAATACATCTTTAAACAATCAAGTATGTCAGCATCCTGGTTATTACGTCACTAATTGCGTGATTAAGTTGAAGCATGGTTTTAAAATTTTGTTATGTTTGTCTTGGTTTAGTTCTCCTATTTGGTGCATTCTGGGATTCAGCTATTTGATATGTTAATGACAAAAACAATCATAAACGTGGCAAGCTTAAGAACCTATGATCTATATGCTCCAGTTTTTGAAGGAGTAATATGTCCAAATTAGTTCTATAAACTCATACAGGGGCAGAACATTGTTGAAATTATAAAAAATCATTGTATGAAAGACAATTCACCTTATAAGAAAAAGCAAAAACTCCAGTATAAGAAGCCATTTTGTTAAGTTTATCCATCATGAAATCTTTTCTCTTCTTTCACAAAGACTAATTTAGATAGGAAATATGTGTAGATTAAAGTTGCTTTTCTAATATATCCAAAAATGGTGAATAATAATTTGTACCACTCAGCCTTGACTGACCAGTTAAGCTGTTAAGCCAAGAACTAAGAAGAATGATGGGTCCAGTTTTTATATCAGATGTATGTTCACCAAAAATAGTGTAAATCATTCAAGCTTGGGAAACCTGGCAACCAACCATCTTAGACAAACTGCTTTCAATGAGTTATGTGTTTGTATTGCTTAATCACTTACAACTCAAGGCGATTAACAAAGAACAAAAAGGACAATTTTTCAGCCACTGTCACAGGATCACCAGACCCAGGAAACCCAACTTGACTGCTCCCAGAATGCAACTCAAAAGCTTAAGAAAGAAAATAGCAATCGGCTATTTTCTCCGATGAAAATACAACACCAAGACGTGTAATTAAGAGAAACACATACTTCAAATCCCAAAGCATATCCATGGTATATAATGTGAAATAT
>DF370759.1:2140-12231 GCA_000787875.1 Solanum virginianum
ATAGATCCCTAAAAAAATAGAAGTATTTATGATCGGTAGAAGGGGTTTCATAGACTCTAGGACAAATTATAGTAACTTATATTGTTGGACCCCTCATTTACGAGAGGTCAACTATGACCGATAGAATATTCTACGTCCCATAGATGGTGTCTCATAGAACTTATCGCCAATTTTTAAGAAGAATATTTTTGTTTATTCCTATCCATTTTTAACCTAATCCTTAACCATATTAGACTTAAATAAAGTCTTAAAACAAAACCCTAATTGTATTTTTACCATTCTTCATGCTTTGGGATTTCTTGAGAGCACTAAAGGAGAGAGAAGAGCAAGGGTTTCTAGTTCAAACACGAAGACCAATTGGATTTTGATTGTTCCTTCTAATTCCAAGTATGTAAGGCTTAGTAAAGTGCGGAACTACATTCATTCACATGCCCTTTTTCACCTACAAGAGTTGAGTTTTGATATCCTTATCATCTAGTTATCGAATTTCAACATTTACTATGAATTTTTATAATAATATATGAGTTAATTCTCATGTTACATGACTACTGACAAGAGATCAACATAAATATTTCATACTTGGTATCATGAACCTTAACTTGAATGATCTGTATAAAATCTATGCATGAAGTGAGTTGAGATTTGGGTTGATTTTTATTGTATGAGTTGTGTAACTTGAGCATGGTCGAGCATGAGAAGCATGTTGCATTTAATTATCTATATTATTATGTATCTTGCTTGCATTACATGAAGAGTCTAATTAAGTGAGTCTGAATGACCATTTGAGTTTGAGTTGAGTCTGATTGACTGAGTTGATGAGAAACTGAGATGAGTTGAGATGAGATTACCTAATAAGGTTGAGATTTGAGTTGATTGACTGAGCATTGAGGATTGAGTTGATCGATGAGTTGAGCATGTTTTAGTCTTTGGAAATGTATTAAGCATTAACCTGGGAGCAAGCATATATTAACTCTAAACCACAAAATGCATTGCCAGTGTAGGATAGTCATATATCATATTCTGACGACTCTTGTCCCAGATGATGGATATTCACGATTGATCCATGAAAGAGTTAATTATCCTTTACCGTGGCAAGTTTAGGATGGGCATGGCAATGACATCACTTTCTTTATGCATTACCTAATTAAAAGTAATAGAATTGTGTATCGGTTAAGAGAAACTCCTAAGAAAACACTGAATGAGAAAGACATTTTAAACTGAGTTTATTTCTACTGATTCTATTTTAAAAGCATGATTTACTTTAAACTTGCATATATTGAGTTGAGAATGATTTGTTTGAGTCGAGGTGAGTGAGTTGAGCTTTACTTTCTTGAGACATTTTACATACCAATATATTCCATGTATTGATATCCATTTGGACCTGCATCATTTCATAATGCAGATACAATTGATAGAAGTCTTCAACCAGTGCATCGTTGAGTTCAAGATCAGTGCATTCCTGAGTTGGTGAGCCCTCCTTGCTTTCTGGAGGAGCCCTTTTATTTCCTGTTTTAACTTAGTACTTTCTTTCTTGATTTGAGGTACATGTGGCCTTCAATGGTACCATCTAGATTGATGATTAGAGGCTTCATAGACACTGAGTAGAGGATTTGTTGAGTATTTTGTATTCCTAAACTTATTCATTGGAAACTATGTTTTAGTAGAGGTTTATTCATTCATATGATGTTTGTTTCATTTGAGGATTTTTTTCACTATAGAGTTGATGTGATGATGAGGCTAGGTGGTTATCTTGGAAAATCAACAATGGTTCTTTAAGTGCCGGCCTTGCTAAAGGTACCCTCCCGGGAAAAGAGGTGTGATAAATATATAGTTTTTACGTAATATTGCATACTTGATTTTCATAAATTATTTCTTGGCCAAATGATCTGAACTTCTATTTTAAGTATAAACCCTAGATATTACTTGATTAAATTTGCTTGAATGAACCTAGGGGATGAGTCTAGAGTCTCGACATAGTGAATGTTGATTGTGATTGTGATGTGAACATGATGATTGTGTTGATAGAACTGAATGGTCTCACAAGTCCTCATAAATTGAACTCAAATAATTAGTTTAAATTAACAGTCCTCTTAAATGATGTTCTGAACCACTCTTGAAAGATGTGATTGAAAATGTTGATTGGTTGTGTAATAAGCCAAAAGACTTGATTGTGACAGAATTGATCAATTGATTAGAGTCCCTATGAGACTTATTGATTTGATTAATTATTTTATGACCATTGAGTCTAGGGAGGAGTATCGAGCACCAAATTGAGTGAGAGTAAGTCCAACTCAAATTCAATAACTACGTCACCAAACGTCGGAAAGGATTGAAACTGTTAAGTTTGATGTTTTCTCTAGATAGATCCCTAAAAAAATAGAGGACGTGATTGATTGGATACATGATGTGTAACGACTTGGCCCAAACTATGAAGTATTGTTCGCTCTTAGGCCTAGCCCATCACGGATTTGTCCCTTTGGGCTTACCCCAAAAGGCATCTCAAAGTATATAGACCAGTCCTTTACTTATATACCTAACATCTCTCTTGTATTTTCCCAATGTGGAACTTCTCATCTCAAGATGAGTTGTTATATACACCCCCTCTATCTACTCAACATCATTGTTGAGGTTTTCTCCATCGTATGGGATTCGCCTAGACTTAACACTAAGGTTTGGTCTACCTCACCAGGATTTGCCTACGCTCAGTTGAACTCTGACCCACATCGACAAGGCTTACATAAGAGTGACTCTGATACCACCTTTGTCATGCCTAGGGAGGGTACCCTAGATGTGGCCGACACTCAGAGACTATTGCTAATCACCAAGCAAATCACTTTATCTCATGACAGTCAATCACTCATCTAATTTAACGAAAGACATTAGAATATGGAAGACATGATAGTGGGTAGCTTAGTTTTACTTTTAACTCAATGCATAAGGGCCATAAGTCAACAAGGTTAAACTCAACATCTATGACATAATAGTAGATATAAAGAAACTCAATTCAAGGAAAAAAAGACCTCAACATCAAGTCATCATCTTCTTGTCTATGAAGCCTCTACCTCTACAGTCTAGAAGGGTACCATGATAGGCCATGGCTACCACTACTCAAACAAACTAACTTAAACATAAGAAATATAAAATGGTATCCTCTGAATATAGGGGAGGACTCACCTATCAGTAGTAGGAAGAATAAACCTTTAACGGAGCTCCTATTGAGGATCTCGAGTACCTATCTCTGCATTATGAAAAGATGTAGTCCCAAATAGATGTCAGTACGTTGAATATACGAGAATGTAAAATGGTTGAATAAAACAGACATAGGTAGAACAATATGGAATAACATCAACTCATAAGATACTCCATTAGAATGTCAAGTGTCTGTCTAAAGCAAGAACGAAGAGTAGACAAATGACTCATCAATACCAATCCAAACTCATCCAATCAACTCAACTCAAAGTTCTATCAGTGTGGGACCTATCTAGGAGTTAATCTAACTGACAATGACCACCTATGAACCGATGATGATACAATGAAGAGATATTGTTACCACATCCATCCAGTACCTTGTTGGGGTAAATGACATCACATTGGTGGATCCATAATAAAGAATATCAAGTCCTCTTCTGGGACAAGAGAAACATCTAATTTTATAGTTCAATCATCGCTGACCACATAGTGCTTGAGTTTAAGTTGTTATCTACTATTACTCAATTTGGTACTTAATATTCCTCCCAAGACTCAACATGCTCATAAAACATCAATTATATGAATTACTCATCTAACTAGTCTCATTAGACCTTGTTAACTTAATCATTACATCACTATCAACTCATGGATTAGGATCATTATTTTATGATTAATTTTCATTATTCTTCAAATTCTAGGAACAACAATTTCATCAATATCATCATGAACAATCTCATATCAGGACCACAGTTACAGTTACATGCACAATCATATGTCAAAGCTCTAGACTCATCTCCTAAGTTCATTCTTTTAACAGTATACAGGGTTATATTAAATAACATATGTAAAAGCATTTATTCAATAAATCATGTTTATGATGATTGTCAATGTGTGATAATACATAGGAAATGTATGCTTTACAAGAAAATATTCAAGATATACATGCATAAAGGCTCAATATGTTCATCTATTAATCTACCTCAACTTAGGGGCATATGGAAGAAAAATTCCATGCTTTAGGTTAGCCTTACATACCTAGTATAAAGTTTTGACCGCCAGTCTCGTAAGAATTTTCCTCAGTCCTCTTGAACCCTAGCCTCTTCTTTTCTCCTTAGCCATTATTCTTAAGATGAATAGTGTAAATGAATGAAAATTCATGCTTAGAAATTGATATGGGGTTAAACATGATTTCAAAATGACATGATTTTCGTCTAGAATAGGTGGGAAAAAGACTAGAAAGTCCTTGCTTTTAAAACTAAACGTCAAATACCATAATGGGACAAGTCCGCGACTTGTCGCAGTTAAGTTCATTTTTTGACTGAAAACTTGAAACGCATTGAAAAACTATTTTTCTGTAAAAATACACATAAATCGTATTTGTCAATATGCATAATTTTTCGTAAATCGCTTTCTGATCGAGTAGAAAATTATAGGACCAAAATTAAGTGTAAGTCCATGACAAGTCTATGACGCAGACATGTTGCGCATTCTTACTAGGATTGCGTTTTGGATTAAAAAATTATCTTTTGATCCGATTGCTCTAAAAATCAACCAAGTTTATTTTCCCACATAATTTTTCTTGCTGATCACATTTTCGGCCTCGAATTTGCCATCAAGTTTGGGAAGATGCGTTATGCGCACATCTCTCATCTAGGGATATTTTGGTAATTTTATTAGGATTACAAACTTATTGCATGTAGTCTTTTATCTGTTGTGGATTTTGAGTTTATTCACTATTGGAAACAATTTGATGTTGTAAAAAAATGTCTAGTGAGTGTAAGATGTTATAAGTACTTTGTGGTATGTTATTTTGCATTTTAGTATGAATTCTAGACAAGTTCATCTTCTTTTGTTAAAGATAGTAATGTTTCACATATATATTGCCTCCTTTTGGTTAAAAAATTTAGCCCCCATTTCATTTTAAGACCTTATGTGTATGTAGAATTTGTTCACATCATTTTGGCATTTATGTAGATCTTTTCTGTCAACGTGTACATTGTCCAATTGCAACTCTAGTTTGGTGAAAACTTGCTATCTATCTATTTTTTTTAATACAATTTAGATAAAAAATTTGACCTTGTAGCCATCCTCTCTATTTGTATCCATATACTTTGCGCACTGTATATTTCTTTCTTAAAAAATATGTAATCATGTGTATAATCTAGCGCCACAAACAATACCCACAAATTGATAATTTATTTAATATTCTATACAACTAGTTTCATATTTATACAAATTTTGTGAAATTTGTTACTTTTAATAATCATTTAATATTTTAAAAAAGAAAATAATAACTAAAGTTAAAAATATCCAAAATAAAAGAAAAAATGAAAAAGGAAAACAAAAGAAGTTAAAAGGGTTGAAGGGGTTGGTATAGATGCAATGAGCCAAAAGAAAAAAATATTTATTATTAAGTTAGAAAAGTGTTGAAAATTTACGCCTAGAAAACTGAGAGAAATTAAGTTTGCCTAAGTCGTGAACTTTTGGAAGTTTACGCCTAGAGAACTGAGCAAACATGAGTTCATATAAAACATGTGAACTTTTGAAAGTGTATGTCTTGAAAACTTAGGCAAATTGAGTTCACCTTAATCATGTGAAATTTTAAAAGTGTACGCCTAGAAAACTGAGCAAAATTGCGTTCACCTAAGTCATGTGATGTTTGTAACCTCCTCCTCCCCCTCCTTCTCTCTCTCTCTCTCTCATGAGTAATGATACTCCTTCAAAATTAAATAAACTTGTAGGGTGCAACGATTCTTCGATTCTCTTACAGTTTGATAACAATAGTTAATATGAAAAAGGGTTGCTTCAAAGTTTTCAACCCTAAAACTAGTGCAAAATGGATGGTAAGCCTACTTACTCCTCATGGCATATCATTTTCAAAGTTTTTTATTTAATTTATTTTTTTTTATTTTGGAGATGTGGACAACAAGACCTTGGTGAAATTTAAATCTGCAAAAGACAGATTCAATTATACTTATATAATATTTTAAGAGTACTTTTCCCCCTACTCTTTCTTATGTGAATTTATAAATATTTGACCTATTATTCTTCTTGATTTTTTTAAGTAATACAAATTTAGGATGTGGATTGTGAATAAGGGGAGAGATAGCTAAAAGAAGATAAATGCTTTTGTGTGATGCAAGTAAATTTTATACTAGCATTTTATATATACTAAATGACCTAAATTTCTACTAGTATTATGTAGATTTATTTCAGTCTATTGATTCATAAATAACATGTATTATTTTCAATGAACATATTATATATGGGTCTTGATGGAAGTAACTTTTCAATAGATTTTTTTTAAAATACCTCAAATATTACATTCTTGAATTCTAAAAACTTTCTAAACTGTGAGTTTATTTTTTTGAAAAAGAAAATCTTTTGATAGTCATTGATTTTGTGATAGGGTCAATTTGATTTTAAAAAATAAGTGTTGTTTTATGTTTTTTTCAAAAATAATATTTTTTTCTTCACAGAAAATTTCAACAGGTTATACAATTTACAAGAAGAAAAAGTTACCTAGGAAAGTTTCCCTGTGGAATCAGTATGGAAATATGTATCCTATTCGTGTGATTAAAAAAGAAAGAGATTTTAATTTTCAGTATGGATGGGAGATATTCGTTGAGGTTAACACTCTAGAGTATGAAGACTTTTTAATATTTGATTATGATAGAAAAGAAATATTTGACTTTAAATTACTTGAAATAAATGGTTGTGTAAAGAATGAAGTTGGAGGTAAAAAGAAAGAGGAAGTAATAAATGTTGAACATCAAAAAAGTGTAGAGACAATAGGAAAGACTTGGGCCAGCGATAGCAACAATAGTTCTTCTTTTGATGATAGTGATGAGGATTATATAGTAGATGAAGATACTAAAGAATAGGTAGAAAAGGAAGAGAAAGAAGAGATCCATGAAACAGTGCTATGTTCAAAACGCAGATACGTAGAAGAGGAAAAAGATGAGAAGAATGAAATAGAGAGGGAGGAGGAAGAATAGAGGAGATAGGAAATGAAATGGCTGGAACACATAACAAAAAGGTGCAACATTCAAAAGGTAAAAACGATTATTAAGTATCTTTATATCTACTCTTCCATTTTATCTTACATGCAATTCAATTCTTTTTTTGTTAGTATATAGCTTCAAATATGTTTTCTTTGTATCTTTTGACATAATCTGGTAGTCTTAAGAAAATAATAAAAGGTTTAAGACAATAAACAAGTTTTTAAAAGGTTCAGTTGTTTGACAAGTTGATAAACGAGCCTAAGCACACATTTCGTTTGTGTCTTGATTAGTGAAAAAGAATAGATTTAAATATTATTTCTAACATTTTCATATTTTTCATAAATTTTTTTCCTTTGTTAAAGTTCATTTTCAATAAATTAGCACCCTATAAAATGAAAAGAATAGAGTATTTGTGAGTTTTCATGAGATTTCAATTGGTGAACCTGACAAGTTAACTTTTTTGATTCAGCTGGATGTGAAAATACCACTGCTTGTAATGTGAGGGATGTCCCTGAGCAATATCGTGAAGACATATTTAAAAGTAGATGCGCAACTTAGACAAAAAATCCTTACTTTGTAGCAAAAAGTAATCCAAAATGGAGAAGTCAATTGGTAACTAAAATCCTATTACTATGTTTTCTAGTGAATGACTTTCTCATTTAACAAAGTCTTTATTCGTAATTGTAGTACGTTCCAATGGATCTGGTGAGAGACTAAAACTTGAATTCCCTCCAAGCATCATTATTCGTGACTCTGTTGGAGGAGAATTTGAGATAAGAGTCAATAAATGGACTGACGGCAGAGTATGACGAGTTGGTGGATGGTGCAACTTATGTAGGTGGAACCTTGTGGAGAAAGATGATACATGGATTTGTGAATTTTGAGAGAAACATCCAGGAAAGGAATTTACTTAAACGTTCAAGTTCTCCATGAAGGATCAAATTCCCATCCCAATAATAAGTAAAAGAAATAGTTTGCTGCTATATAAAATAACATTTTAATTTTATGCTCTTTAGTATTGTTGTATGTTGAAAATTTTTGGAAACTTTAAGTACCGTTGTTTATTGACAAAAGAATGAAGGTTGTTTTAGTTAGTATTATTGATGTAATAAAAGAATTGAAGACTATTTTAGTTTGATCAGTTCATGAATTACAAATGTGTAGATATATGTGCCGAATGGTACAATAGTAATTTGATTCCAAGTAACTCATTAAGAGTTAGCGCTTATTATTTTTATTACTAATTTTAGATCTACAAATATCCTTGAGAGTATGCGATTTCATTTATTTTTAAGTTTTAAATAATAAGAGAGTATGTAATCTTATTTATCTAAGTTTGATCCACAAAATATTCCTTACATGTACATTTTACGTTGGGGTGGTGATAAGGTAAGAATTAATATATTAACAATAAACACATACAATCTATAGCGCAAACACATCTAAAACTTGCCCCTCCCATGCATCGTTGCATTTTATTAATAATTATATTTGTTTACATATGCACAAATATTTTGTTGATGATTGATGGTAAAACTTCAGCGTAATTGAATTAATAATACAATCGTGAATGCTAGTATTTAATATTTTTAAATTTTGTAAAGATATGAACGTGGACTACTAAGCACTCAAAAATTATATTGTTAGCACTCGTATTTTTGTGCATTGGAACCATTACGAAATTCGGGACTAAAGTGACATTATTGAAAAGTTTGGGAACTCAAGTAGAATTTTTAACTTGGGTTGTTAGGATTCATATGTCCTTGATTGGTCTAATAAGGAGAAGTTTGGGGATCAAAGTGTAATTTTTAAGACTTTTAGTTCTTGAGGGAAATAGGAGTTGCCACCTTAATTTGTGTTACTCTCTTATTGGCACAAGTGTGGAGGTAGGCCAAGGCATATGTAGATAAATACATCCAATCTCTCTTATCGTCCTTCATTTTTTATACTTAGCAAAAATTGAATAAGACCAAGAGCTCCCAAGAACTGCTCTCGGGTACTGTAGCAGTGGGATTAAAAATTTGCTTTCTTCGATTCTAAAATTATTTTGACGCTATAAGCCTTATATATTGAGTCCCCTAAGTAGCGTGAAGGTGTTAGTTGGCCAAGAAAATGCTTTCTTGTCGACTTTGGTAATTTTAACCCATTTAAAGGGTTGAGGAGGTAAGTTGATTTTTAGTCTTATTTTATGGATTATCAAGGTTCTATGTATGTTGTAGTATGTTAAATTGAAAGAAAATTATGAAAGATTTCATGTTAAAGTGAGTTGTGAGTATTGGGGTTAGAGTCCGAAATTGGGATGTATATATAAGTAGTGTTGTATTGTTTTGAAACCATGAAATTTTGTTTAAATAAGCATGAGAATGATCTTGGTGGGGTGAAAGAAGTATTAGAAATTTGTTTATATGTATATTTGAAGCTTGACTGAAATTGGAGTCTATGTGTGTAGTTAAATGTTATGTTGTTGCGTTGGAAGTACGCGTTTGACATTTAGTTGATGTAATATGGTTTTTGGAGGATAATAGAATGCTTGAATTTGATATACATATATAAATATATATATATATATATATATATATATATATATATATATATATATATATATTTCCTAATCCTAGATTGTAACTTTTTGATATGGGGTGAAGATTTCTTGGTTGTGTGAGTTAATGATCATAGGATTTTGACTTTTTATTTATTTAATTGTTGTGATTTATTGAAAATGAAGTTAAAAGTTGTTGTTTTTCTCATCTGTTTTATCCTCATAGGTTGAATCTATCATACTTAGTTAGGTTTTTAGAAGTTCTGCTTGGAAATGTATAGTCTTAATTTTGTCAAGATTGTTTACTATTAAAAGAGAGGAAATGGGACTGACAAAACTCAGAAGACTGTTTCATGTGT
>DF370754.1:0-10179 GCA_000787875.1 Solanum virginianum
TGTTGTAGTTGGCATTAATTTGTTATCCCACATCTAAAGTTTAGAATTTTGTTAGGAGATGTTGGGACTATAAAAGAGTTTGTTCCACATCTAAAGTTCAGAACATTGTAAGGGGATGTTGGGGTTATAAAATAAACCCCTCACCTCTCATCATTATCTGATTTTTCCCAACAACAATAACCTAACGACGCTGTATAACTCAAACAAGGCATAATGCACAACTTGCCCTTCAACTTGGCTTAAGCTAGTATCTATATCCTTCAATTTTGGATATACGACATGCATCTTTACGTGGCATAATACACGTCAAATGCCACATAGGATACAAAATTGTTATGTAAGACAACACATAAGACAAATGTATTTATTTGTTCAATTTTATTCAAGTTTAAGTGTCTATTTTTACAAACCCAAAATTAAAGGATATAAACATCAATTGAGATCAAATTAAATGTGTTTATATATTATACCCTCAGACAACAATTCTGAATTAATTGAATAGTCCAAAGCTAAGCAAAAACAAAAGAAAATCATATTTTTTCAACATAAAATTACTCTTTTTTTTACAGTAAATAAATTGAAAACTTAAAATATTTTACTTTGTCGCAACTCCCTCTTTCAATTTATATACTAACCTCAAAATAAAAATACAATATAATACTTTAATACTGTTCACCCACTTCTCATAATTTTCCTCTGTTCCAACACAAAAAAGAAAGCATCCTTATATAAAGGTAGAACTTCTTCCGCAAAGAAATGTCAAGAATGTAAATAATCATTCAAAAATTAGCAAAACAATTAGTAAGAAATAATAAAGAAAGCATATTATTGTGGTTACATGAGTTATAAAAATAATGGCACTTCTCTACTTTATGCCTACTAAGTATTATGCAATTTAATATTCCAATTTTACTATTAAAATATATGTATACAAGAATATATACATTTAAAAATATAAATATATAATTTAAATAAAAATTATTGAATTCACGAAAATCTGTAACTAAATAAGAAGATTGAGGAGATTAGCTTGAAAAGAGAAGATCATAGCCAAGTACCAGCAGCTCTTTGCAAAATTTGTGTTCCTCCCTTCTTATTGATACGTATTACCTGTTAGGGGCAAAATCAGAACTTCACCTAAAAAATTGAAAAAATTAACTATTTAAGTTTAATTTAAATTTGTATTTATATCTAAAAATTTACTTATATAAAACTAGATTATCATAAACTCACTAAATTGAATATTTCAAATTCATAAATTAAAAATACTAACTTTCACTTGTGTTAGTACTGAATTGATTCTGACAACAATTTTATTATCCTAGAAACAAAAGCTCCTAAGGAAATAAATATGTGAGTGCCATGGGAATATATGTTTTTATTTGACAATTCTAACATGTGAATATATATGTCTTTTTTTTTCTATCAGGTATCAACTATTCATGTTAGAGCTCGATTAAATTCTAATTCGCATCGAGAAATATCATATTGGCAAGTAAAGCGTTCTCTAATAAAAATAACTTCGTACCTAAAAAATCTAATATCAAGAATAAAAATGTACTTATGACTCCATCAGAACCCGCGTGAATATATATGTCTTACTAGACTAGTATTGTTTTCTAAAAACTAAATTTTGAAAACTAATAAAAACCAAATATAAATGCTACCTTGATATTGTCAACCACTTGCCATCATATTTTGGTGGAAGCATTTAAAGGAAAACGTGGAACAAGAACCACCTTAAATTAAAGCTGGGAAATAAATACTATCTGAAATCTGGTACTACTTATCTACTTTTCAGTCTGCGTAAATGAGAATGATAAAATTAATATATGCTAAAAAAGAAAGGAGAGAAAAAAAAAAGGACTATCATTGCAAAAATATTCATTACTCACAATCACATCACTTAATTTCTTGGTTCAAATTTCTTTAAAATATTATTGTATTGTGTTAAATTCTTCAAAAATCAATGACAATTTATAATATTTTTAAAGAATTTAAACAATATAATTAATGATTAATTGTGGTTAAACATTTAAAATTATAACTTTTAACTTATTTCAATAATTTTAAAACAAAGTGTTTATAAGTATTTTTTTAATTTATTCAAATACTCTAAAAAATACTTAAAAACTATTTTGATGCACTTAAAACAAATCAATTCAAAAAAGTTCTAACTATGACCTAAAATAGACCGGCCGGGCTAGTTCTGGGCTTGGTAAGCAATCCCAAATCCACAAGGAGGCCCTAGGATTAATGGGCTCAGGCGGATCCCACAGGCCCAATACTCTTAATTCCAGCACACGTGTGGAGTTCATTCAAACCTTTTTTGATAAAAAATAATATTTTTATTATTTATATATAATAAAAATAATATTTTATATATAAATATATAATAGATGTTGAACTTATTTGACTAATTCATATATTTATTTCTTTAAATTTTAAACTTTAAAATAAAAATCTTAACTCCATCATTACGGTTAGCCCTTGAGGAGGTCTAGATTAATCCTGATCTGATTAGAGTGAGTTAGTGTTGATACTCTTACCTTGTGCATACATAGAGAACTCAGGTTAAGAAGCTGGGAAAGCGTGTTTATCTCTATAAGCTCATGATGCATTTCGAGGTGTAATTACCATTAAGTATCAAAAGCGAGCATGAAGAAGCCATGAAACTCAGGATGGATAGCGCTATAGATAGCCAAAAAAAGCCAAGTATATAAGCTCATGAAAATAGTCCCCATGGTGCTATCCCTCCTGAGCTTTATAGATTCTCCATGCCATTTCCACAAGAACAGTTGCTCCAACACAAGTAATATTGAGTGAGAAAATGAAAGGCAAAAGGAGAAAGAAAGACTAATAAAAAGATCACATGAATGTATGGTTGGGAAGTGTTAAAAGGAGGGGGGGCCTATTTATAGTTGCAAAAGTAACATGGGAATTGACTAAGTATTTCAACATTTGTAGGTAAGCATTTTGTCTCTGATTTTAATTTCCTTTTGGTCATTATTTGCAAAAAATTCAATACCTTAAATAGTTAAATACTATATTCTTCTGCCGACTACGCTACTCTCTTTCCAATACTTGAATAATTAAGTATTTAGGCACCGTCTAAATTGAAAATTCTGAATTATTTCTTGCTTTTACAAATGGCTATGGACCTTCATTCACAACTTGGCCTTATTTGAGACAATTTTCCAAATTTTACCTTAGATTCATCATTGCCACCCAAAATTCTTGAGTTTTTAGTCAAAATTATCTTTTAACTATACCTAAACTTGAATAAGTCCTTCAGCTATTCTTATGAACAAAAAGAACATGCTTGAAACAGGGCGAAGCTACATGAGGTCAGATGAACATTCTTCATCAAAAAAAAATTTCGAATATATAGATTAAATATAAATATTTTAATATACACTACCAAAAACACGCATTTTAGCTATGCGTAAAACTATGGCTAAATGGTACCAAAACCGTGGCAAACACTCATTTGCCACGGTCACTTGCCCACAGTCAATATTGTGCCCAAAACGGGCGTTGCGAGTAACTTAGCCACGGTTTTCAGACTCGTGGTAACAGTTGAACCGTGGCAAATGATTTTTTTTCTTTTTTAAAAAACAAGCTGCAACTATTCCCTACAATTTCTACTAGTTCACTAAATCAAACAGCAAATCATAAAAGCAACACAAAAACACTGCTGCACAAGCTAATAATAAAGCACAAGCTAATAAGTCTTGAAGCGCGTAGCATCAACACATAAACAGCTGCTATATATTGTAATCAAAATACAAAGGCAGCAACACATAAACACTGCTAGTGTAATCAAAATACAAAAAGTTGAAGTAGCTGTAAACATAAACTAAGAAGAATCTAAATTGAAAGTTGGCAACTCACTACCAAATTTAGCTCGTAAAAACCTATGAAGAGTTGCCAAGTAAGTCTCATTTTGCACAAGCCGTTTCTTGGTCTCTTCAAGCTTTTCCTTTGTATCCTCAAGCTTTTCCTTTGTCTCTTCATATCCAGTCAACCACTCTTTCAAGGTTTCTACATGTTTCTCAAGGTCTTCCACACGTTGATGAGACATACTGCTGGAACTACCAATATTTGCATGACTAATTGAATGTCTAGGAATCCCAAAAGCAGCTGAAGGACAAATAAATTAAGTAGGGTTTTAGCTTTCACCAAACATCAAGAAGAAATGCCGAAGTCGAAGAGTGATAGGCAGCTTGGATACTGCGTCTGCTTGGTCACATAATGGCTACTTTGTCAGCAGTATCTTTGTGCTGAAAACCTTCTTAATTAATATACTGTAACCTTTCGTCAAAAGAAGAAAGAAGAAATATATCGAGTTGATAGTGAAGACTGAAGAAAGTGGTTCATTACTGCCCTCAATCAGCAATTGCTGACAGCAATGGAGTGGAATTTCAACTGTAAGACTGAAACCAAGTTAAACCTGAGAAGAAAACCACTGCAGACAGCAATGGCCTAAGAGGCATTTCAAATTCAGTATTCACCACAATATCTTAATCTACCAGTTTTCGAGATGCAAAAGATTAGATGAATTCAAGTTGTACAATCAAGAGAACACATATTATCATCTTTTAGAGTGGTAATGCTGGACATTAGAACAGGACTCTAAGAGCTAACTCAGTCCTCATGATAAAATACACAGCACAAAAACAGCATAGCAAGATGAGAGAAATAAGGTCTTTGTTTGTACTAAGAGTCTAGATTCATCGTGTACTCTTATCAGAGTAAAGAAAATTCATGTTCCAAACAATCATTTCAGTTTTTAACCAAGTATAAAGGAGAAAACTGCCAACCATGCTATAATCCTTGTTGGAGAATGTCCTTGTGCCTAGACATCTGGTGGCTCAACAATGAACCTTAATCATAGTATTCTGACATAATAGAGAAATAATTCTAGTTAAAGTTGGATACGTGGCCTAAACATAATAGAGAATACAGTATATAACTGCCTATTATTTTCTTACTCTGGTAAGAAACATAAGTTCAGATGACTACTGTTTTACCAAATGCTGATATCATAATTGAGAACTCATAGCAACCATCAAAGGTCCCTAAGGTAGATATGAAATTCTCCAAATCGCAGCTATGTTTCTGCGATTTTATCATGATCAAATCAAACATACGTTGAAGCACCGCAAAGGCCATCAACATAAGATCTTCTCATTTTTGGTGCTACCAAAAAGATTCACCAAGTGAAAATGAAGCAACAATAGTTTCGTCAAAGAATCCAAACAACTTATGCCACAGATATCTTGCAAGTTAACTTGTTAGTCGTACATTTGTATTTTGTTAAAAAAAACATTTTACTAATCAAAAGTACCATTTGCAAAACCTTCATTCCCGAAACAACATAAGCAGGTGACAACCACCACAATATATTATACAAGTTTATAAACAGGTGAGGGTAGTAATTTCCACCACTGACACCTCAAAATCAATTAAACGGTATTCTTGTTCAAGTCATAAAAGGTAAAGAAAAAATAAAAAATAAGATACTTTTACGAAGTCTAGAGTTTTTTTTTTTTTTTTTGAGAAATATCAAAGCCTAGAGTTTTAACTTTATCAAGTCATTCTGCACAGGAAACTTGAAGTTCAGAGAGGTTTAATGCTGAAGTTCTTACCACAGAACAAAAGCATGAACCAAATATGACACTGCTGACCTAGAACCAAATATGACACTGCTGACCAAACTTTTCATTCCATGATGACTGGGCAGACAATAATTCAAGATTATCTCCAATACATATTAAATGAAATTCAAGATTTACATGTCACTGACACAAAAATCAGCACAACTAAGAAAGGATACTACGACATAACTAAATCTGTAAAGGAAGACAATTACATTATTAAATTATGAAGAATAATTACCTTCATCTTATCCTCTTTATAGTGATGAACAAAAGCAGTCCAATCATTAGAATCCACGTTTGCAGGAGGATTAGCAAGTATCTCTTCCTTACTTTTGTTAGGTAGAAGCGCTCACATCTTAACTTATATTTATAGGCCCTCCATCTTTCGCATAAAGAATGCATCACCCATTTAATTCCAACAGCATAATCAAACTCAAAGTTTTCCTTCAAATGTATTTATATTCATAAATTCAATATATAATCAAAAAATCATATTAGTTGAACTTGAACAAATATATAGTTACCTCAATAATCTGCCACTGAAGGCGTGTTTTTGCCTCTGGCATTCTATCCCATCTCACAACTGATATGGGTGTAACAACCCCAAAATTTTTCCTACTTAAGTTGGAATAGTGTAAGTAGGATTTTAAAAAAAAGGGATTGTTAGTGCATTTCTTTAATATTTTAATATTTTACCAAGAAATCTTACAAGCAAATTTGAACCATTATCACTTCCTTGTCCATCCCCGTTGAGTTCTACCATTATTTTTTTATTTTTTTCCAAGTTCCATAATTTTATTTTTTTTTATTTGAGACCAAATATTCATCATTTAGATTGAAGATCCCCATGAACAGTAATGTAAACTCTTTTATTTTGACCAGAAATTAGTTGAATTCTTTTCCTTGTTTGTTACAGAAAGGTACGCCTTCTTAGACTTCAAAATCTGACTTTTGGCACTTTACTTAGTTTTTAGCTTAAGATCATATATAGACTCATTTCCATCATGTATATATATGAAAGTCTTTTGGTACCATTACTTAATCTTTCCTTTTCAAGAAGAGACATCCTTAAGGTAACTTTTGTGTAAGTTGGCACCATTACTTGGTCTTTTTTCTCACTTTCTATTATTCCCTGTTGTGTTAGGTGCATTCATAATAAATTGGTGGGTTTATTTGGTTTACTTCTTTTTCCTTTTGTTGTGACATTTCTGTCTGTCACGCATACCTGATTAAAATTGTCTGTCAAATAGTCTGTGTATTTGTATTTAAGATGTACTTTTCTCTGTGGATAAGAAAGGCAGGAAAATATCTAAAATAGGACAATAATAGAAGATGTTGCTTTACTTAGAAAAATGGAAAGGTAGATACTATGGAATATATTTGGTTCTCGTTTACGTGAGAAAGCGAAGAGATGTACCTCTAGACAAAAATGATAAGAACTGTGCCTTAGTTCTAGACAAATTGGGGTCTAGTAAAGACTTGACTCTCAGGAAATTTAAGTTCTTGCAAGATTTTTAGCAAATCCAATGCCTATTTCTTTGATTAGTCTTATTGTTATTCGAGAATTTTAGTTCTTCCCTTGATCTGGTTTCATGTTGCAGAAAGAATGGTGAAGATTTGTTGCATTGGAGATGAAAGAATGGTGAAGATTTGTTACAAGTAACTGAAAACTAACCTTTAACAAGCAAACAAATAAGCCGGCTATGTACGTAATCAGGATAGCAACATATAAAGCAAACAACATCAATTTTAGGACCAAACGAGCAGAAGGCAAAATGGCTATGTCTTAAGAACACACAGCCACATTAAAACAAATATAACAAGCCAGAACTAGAGCACTAATGCGCAGGTCAGATCCAAGGATGAACCACGGAAGACACAAGTTACATATCGTCTCAAAATGACTCAAATGATTGGTTACAGATTAAGGGTAAAATCTGAAGACAGAAACAGAGATTAACTTCACTACATATGCTTATGGATTTAAAGTTATTTCATCAGAAAATCAAGCTTGTGTTAAAGACATGGCTGTTAAAGCATGAAACAGTAATCATGAACCATATTAAAACACTACTAACTAGAAAGTTTGAAATTGACTAAAACGAAACAAACGTTGAACAGAAAACATAAAATCAACCCATAATCAAGACCGCTTAAAGTCTACAACTCCGAAAATCATCTAAACAATCAATAACCACAGCATCACAATATTAACTAGTTAGGACACAACAAATTTCAGGCAAAACAGATACAAAAGATGTTAATGTAATATGATAATTCTTTTCGCAATCAAACGCCCATACCCGAACAAAATGAAAAAAAACAACATCAAGATTGTTACCTTTTGAAGGGCAGGAACTGGGACGAGATGAGCTGAAACAAACTACCACCACAAAATAGAGACTTCGTTGCTGGATTTTCGGGGCTCCAAAGCTAGAAATTCGAGCTTCTGAAACTCCAACGTTGACTGAAAAAATGGAAATTATCAGGTGTTTAGAGGTGAAGACGGTTAATAAGAGGAACTCTTAGTGAAGGAAGTTTCTTTGAAGGAGAAGAAGCCTTAGACCGCTCGCAGCAGTTGTGGTCACTACAAACTTTTGAAGCGAACACATCAAATCCATTTTTGCCTTTCTGGCCGTCAATGAGTACAGATTAACGCATGCACATTATATTCTATTCAAAACTAGGATATGCTAAAAACAGGGGAAGAAAGGGACTTATTAGGAGCTAGGAGCAGACATATTAGATGAAGAAAACAGAAAGAAACTAGAAAGTATATAGTAATAGTAATATATATTAGTAGGAAGAAATTTAAGGACATTTTGGTCCTCCTTCCTTGGTCTTCCAGTTGTTGTAACAGGGACAAACAACCTTGTTTCCATAGGTACCAGGTGGAACAAATCCGTACTTGTATGGTAACACCTTGAATAGGAATTAGCTAAGCCTATGCGTGAAGAAATCAAGACATGTAATGAAAATTCAAGACTCTAAAATACCTAGCATCCCGTGAACTCAAACTAGACCAAATAAGGAAATCATATTTTGATAAACTAAACAGGATGAGAGTTTCCAGTATCCAAACTAAGACATATACTTAGGAGAACCAAGTTTCTAATAGATAGGCGAGAAAGATCAACACAGATTCTCGTTAAGCTCAATCTTAAGCAAAGAACACAGGAAACAAATCCAAACTTCAAGCATTTGCTAGCAAGAAACAGATTAAGACAATCAAGTTTTGAAATCTATGTGATTATTACAAGGGTGGAAATGACTACAGTACAGTAAGCAAGTTATTAAATTTGAAATCGCGTTAAGGACTTAACCGTTAAAGCATGAAATGGTGAAAATGAACTATTTTAAGACACTATTAACTAAAAAAAACTTGAAAACCATTCTGAAATACAACAAGGAGTGACCACAACGTATGAAATCAACATTAAATTAAGACATATACGGCTTAAAACATGACTCGACGACCTCAAAAATCACCCTATGACCACTAACAGAAACATCACAATACTAATCCGTTACAACACAGTGATTGCAGACAAAACAAACCCAAATAAAAGAGATCATGTAACATATATTACTTTGCTTTGTGAAGTTGTAGCTCTGATTATCTGGCTTTCACTCATATAAGAGATATCAAGTTAGGTTAACAAGTGGCATGCCATGTTCAGAAGCATTATTTATCATTACCAAACCCATTTGAATGAATTCTTTGTCAAAACCAAAAATAACAGCCACATAGATCAGATGCAGCATCACCAACGCTCATTTCAAGCAAAAAATTTAAAAAAAAGAAAAAGGTGTACCTGATGAATTTTGCTATTCTTCAAATGGATGAAGATGTATCAGGACCATCACTTAAATCCTTGGTATCTTCCTCTGCATTTGACTCATGGTTACTTCCATCAGAATCAGATCCATCTTCCTATAGAAATATGAGAAAAACTATTAACATACAATTTAGATTAACTAAACTCGCGGTAGGGAACATCACAAAACCTCACGGTAGGGAACATCAGAGTATAATGTACACCAAATGCCCTAAAAATATAATGAACACCAAATGCCCTAAAAATATAATGTACACCAAATCCCCGCGTTAATTAGCCACGATAATTTAGCGTGAGTTATTAAATTGTGGAGAAGGGCACGTTTGGGTCTTAATTTAGCCACGGTTTATGTAATCGTGGCTAAAATGTATTTTTTTGATAGTAATATATTAATTGTTAAATATTTTTTATACAAAAATCACTTGTTTATGCTTTAAAAATATGAACATTCTTGACGAAAAATATTGACTTTCTACTGGCTTGAAATATCTAGTAGGTTATATAAGACTTTTTGCATCCTTAGCCAATTAAGGGTTTTCAACATGAAAATCATCATCACATTGTTGCAATTAAAGAATTTGATCTTGAATTTCTAATATAAATCAAGTGGCGTTGTTAGAAAAACTTTGAAATATTTACAGGAATGAAATTGATAGTTCAAACTTCAAAAAATGTTC
>DF370753.1:10078-22328 GCA_000787875.1 Solanum virginianum
AGCTCAAATATGCTTTGAAAGATGCTATAGCAGTGGAGTTATTCTCGCAGATAATCAAGTCGTCAACATATACCAGAACATCAAGACGTATGGTACCACAAAGATAAGTAAAAAGAGAATAGTCCAAATAGGACCGATGAAAACCATAGCTCTTGAAAGCATGAGCAAGCTTGGCAAACCAACACCTAAGTGCTTGACGGAGTCCGTACAGGGACTTTTTGAGATGGCAAATAAGACCTTGTGAATGAGGAGTGAAGCCAGGTGGTAATTTCATATATACCTTTTCATCAAGGTCGCCGTGTAGAAAAGATTGTGGACATCTATCTAATGAAGCTCCCAATTCCTAGCGGCAGCAACTGCTAGGAATGCATGTACCATCACCATTTTAGAAACCAGGGCAAAGGTTTCGTCATAATCCAGTCCAGCAAACTGATGATTGCCTAAGATAATAAGACGTGCCTTGAGGCACTCAACACTCCCATCAGAATGATATTTAATCTTGTACACCCATTTGCAACCGAGAGCTCGTTTATCAGGTGGTAGTACAGACAAAGCCCACGTGCCATTATCCTCCAAAGCACGTATTTCCTTAGCCATAGCCTCTCGCCAACCAGGATCTTGCATGGCCTCGGCAAATGAGACAGACAAAGCCCACGTGCCTTTATCCTTCAAAGCACGTATTTCCTTAGCCATAGCCTCTCGCCAGCCAAGATCTTGCATGTTAATACCAAAGGACATTTCTCCCGAAGACCCCAGCCGAAGACCTGATCAGTAGCAGCGGACCCCCTATCCATTGTGGGATCGTGCCCAGTCCCAGTACTCTACTCAGCTGCAGAGGTCACCATGCCATTGTCATCTACGGGAGTATCACCAGTGCTGCCAGGAATAATAGGAGGTGTGGCCGAACTATCCCCCTTAGAACATTCAACTGGTCATCATCAATATCGTCATCGATCCCAATGGTAATAGGAGGAGAGAGGGGAGCAATATCCTTAGTGGAAGCTTTGGCAAACAGGAATTCATAATCATGGAATGTCACATTCCTGGACACGAAAAATTCTTCAGCGTCCAAATCAAAATGTTTCCAACCTTTCTGTCCATTGGGATAGCCAACAAAAATACACTTACGGCCTCGAGGGGCAAACTTATTTCCCTTAGCACATTGATTATGAGCAAAGCATAAACAACCAAAAACACGCATCTCAACATAGGTAGGTGTTTTCCCACACAGTACATCAAAAGGAGTTTTATTTCCCAATATACTAGAAGGCGTACGGTTAATCAAATACATGGCACCAAGAATACATTCCCCCCAAAAATGAAGCAGAAGATTAGCTTGGAACATAAGAGCACGAGCAACATTGAGAATATGCTGATGTTTTTGTTCCACCCGTCCATTTTGCTGAGGTGTCCTAACACAAGATGTTTGAAATAGAATACCCTGAGCAGCTAAATAATTAGACATGCATGTAAATTTTGTCCCATTGTCAGAACGTAGAATTTTAACCCTAGTGTCAAACTGTCATTCAACCATGGCGAAGAAAGAGCAAATAACTTTCTGGACATCACTTCTAGCTCGTAATATCCAAGGCTTTTGGGTCTTGGGCCTAAGGCCTCCCATGCATGAAAATGCCTATATTTAGCCATATTTCACCTTTATATCATACAAGACATTCCCCAATACTCTCTAAAATACTTAGACAAATATTTCACCGCAAACTTATAGTCCTAAAACTCATCCGGATCTTAAAGATTTCACTCAAACTTCAAGTCTCCATTTCTAATCTTCATCAAAAATTCTCCAAAGTCAAGGTGTGTGGGTTTCAATCATTGGGTCCTTTCACCTATGGTCCCCAAGCTTTATTTTTACTTAAATCTCATATTTCTAAGTTGATTTACATATGGGTCTTACTTACAATGAATTTGACTATGAACTATGTTGGGGTTTCATAAAAGTGTGATTGTTTAAGCATGTTTTGATCTCTGAATCTATGATCTCTTTTGAGATTTGATGAAGGGTTTCAATATATATTGAATGAGGGTATTATCAAGTGTTGATGGATGGTTTTACATTTACTTTTCTTTCATAATTTCACTCTTGACTTGCATGGCTTTATACTAGCATCACACACCATCCAAGTG
Organism: Solanum virginianum; assembly: GCA_000787875.1. Lineage (NCBI taxonomy): Eukaryota > Viridiplantae > Streptophyta > Magnoliopsida > Solanales > Solanaceae > Solanum > Solanum virginianum. The sequence continues at coordinate 12,221 of DF370753.1, forward strand.
TTTGAAAAAATAACCGGTTTTGATTTCTTGAGTTATTTATGGTCTAATGTATGACCTATGAATTGAATAACTTTGTGATAATGAAAGAACTATATATATATATGAGTTGTTATGATGATGAAAGGAATGTACATATATGAGTTGTTATCATGGAAAGTGTCTATAGTGTTGCAAATGACCATACCATAGATGAGGGGTATGTACCTTACCCACCTTGTCGAATGGTGGCAATTCTGTACTATCATAGATGAGGGGTATGTATCTTATCTACCTCGTTGGGTGGTAGAAATTCCATACTACCACAGATTAGGGATATGTACCTCATCCACCTTATCGGGTGGTGGCAACCCCATACTATCATAGATGAGGGGTATGTACCTCATCCACCTTCCAAGTGGGTGACATGTCTTGGATTCCAAGTACCAAGTTGCTTAGTCTATGATGATCTTCTCTTTATTCACATGTAATATGTTCTATATAAGCATGTTTTACCTCAAGCATCATTCATGCATGCCATATTACTATATGCTCATCACCATACCATATATGAAGGGTATGTACCTTACCCACCTTGTGGGATGGTGGCAATTCCATACTACCATAGATGAGGAGTATGTACCTTATCTACCTTGTCGGGTGGTAACAATCCCATACTAACATAGATGAGGGATATGTACCTCATCCACCTTGTCGGGTGGTGGCAATCCCATTCTATCATAGATGAGGGGTATGTACCTCATCCACCTTCCAAGTGGGTGGCATGAATTGGATTCCAAGTACCAAGTTGCTTGGTCTATGATGATGATCTCTTTCTTCACATGCAATATGTTCTATATAAGCATGTTTTACCTTAAGCATCATTCATGCATTTCATATTGCTATATGCTCATTTGTTGTCTAAATTATGAATTTCAATATGTTGCTATTCTCTTGTTGCATTGCATCCTACATAGTTAATACATTCAAATGTACTAATGCATACTCTATCCCTACATAATATCCCATGTAGGAACCGAGCTCCACTTGATCATCATCCTCCTCCACATGGCTAGTATGATTTCTCTCAAAGCAATTTGGTGAGTCCTTAACACCGAGGACATACTTCTCTTGATTTATGCTATGTATTGACTTTTCTAATTTTGGAAACTTATGATTATGAGGGTGAGCTCGGAGATTGTCTTGGCTCCCACTCCTATCTTTGCATTAGAGGTGTTGTTAAAACCTTATAATGCTATACTGTTGGCTTGTTATATTTCTATGCTATCAAAGATGTCCTTTAGCCCCATATCTCCTCTTTTCTATTTATTGATGTTGTATAATTGCTTCCGCGACCAAGGATGTGTAATGATATGCTAAGAGGCGTGTTTGGGGTCCCTTCAGGTTCCCCATTCGCCATATCACATCTAGGCCCTAGTCTTGGGTCATGACAAACTTGGTATCAGAGAACTAGGTTATTAATGGTCCTTGGTATCAAACTCACTGCATTGATTAGAGTCTTGTTCATGGTTGTGAAGTGCAGCATGACTATGAGCAAGAGAAGACATTTTAGAAAATGTTTCCCTTCTTCTTACTTTATGTCATGCTATATAAGTGAAGGTAAGGTCTCCCTTTTAACAAATATTCTTTTCCCTATTTAGATCATGCCTAACACATGAAAAAGAAAAGCCCGCACACCTGAAGATCAGCCGACTCAGGGAGAGCTCCGGGATGCTCTCACCTTGCTAGCTCAAGCCATGGCTAATCAAGTTAATCATGGGGCTTAAGTCCATCAAGATCCTATCCCAACATCTAGGGTAAGCAATTTCATGAGAATGAACCCACCAAAGTTAAATGGGTCTAAAGTGGATGAGGACACTCAAGAATTTATTGACAAGGTATACAAAATGTTATCTATTATGGGTGTGAGGTCGGAAGAGAAGGAGGAGTTGGTAGCTTATCAACTCAAGGGGCTGGACCAAATGTGGTATACTCATTGGAAGGAGGAGAAGGGGAAAAATAATGTGATTCCTTGGGATGAGTTTAACACGGTTTTCATTAACCAGTTCTTTCCTCTTGAGCTTAGAGAGGCCAAAATAATGGAGTTCATGAATTTGAAGCAAGGATCTATGAGTGTGAGGGAGTATGCCCTCAAGTTCAACCAAATTTCTAAATATACTCCATATTTTGTTACTGACCTAAGGTCTAGAATGAATAAGTTTGTGATTGGGGTATCAGATTTGGCTTATTAAGAATGTCGTGCTGCCATGTTGATAGGTGACATGGACTTGTACTGCCTTATGCCTTATGCCAAACAATTGGAGCTTGGTGTTCTAATGTGATTCCTTTGGGTAGAGGAAGCCAACATGGTGGTGCCCCAAGGCACAATTAATTTTATGCCCTTCAAGGGAGGCAAGGGGTAGATGAGGTGCCTAATGTCGTCACCGGTATGTTAAAAGTCTTTGATTTTGATGTGTATGCATTAATAGACCTAGGTTTCACTCTTTCTATTATTACTCCTCTTATTACCAAAAAGTTTCATGTTAAACCCGAATTATTGTATGAGTCTTATAAGGTGTCTACTCTAGTTGTTGCATCTATTAATGCTAGAAAGGTGTATAGAAATTATCCCATTTTCATCTTGCATAAAATATTACCTTGTGATCTTGTTGAGTTAGATATGATGGATTTCGATGTTATTCTTAGGATGGATTAGTTGCATACTTATTATGCCTCTATTAATTGTAGAACCCATAGGGCCAAGTTTAAATTCCAAAATGAACTTGTCCTTGAATGAGAGATTCATGATGTAGTGGTCAATGATAGATTTAACTCATGCATTAAAGCCCAACAGTTGATCTCTAAGAGGCGTCTGTATCATCTTGTGAGGGTTAGGGATGTTGAGTCAAAAGTCCTTCCTATAGAGTAGGTTTTGGTGGTGAATGAGTTTCTTGATGTCGTTCCTAGTGATCTTCCTGGTGCTCCTCCTGAAAGGAAAATAGATTTTTGCATAGAGCTCCTCCCCAGTACTTGACCCATTTCTATTCCCCCTCACTGTATTGCCCCGGTGGAGTTAAAGCGGTTGAAGGAGCAATTGAGGGATTTGTTGGAGAAGGGTTTTATTAGGCCTAGTAAATCACCTTGGGGTACACCAGTATTGTTTGTGAAGAATAAAGATGGTACTCTTAGAATGTGCATTGACTACCGACAACTTAATAGGGCTACCATAAAAAATAAGTATCCTCTACCAAGGATTGATGATTTGTTTGGCCAAGTTCAAGGGGCTAGTCACTTCTCTAAGATTGATCTTCGGTCTAGGTATCATCAAGTGAAGGTGAGGGAGTGTTACATTCCCAAGATATTATCCCAGATTAGGAATGGGCATTAAGAATTTGTGGTTATGTCTTTTGGATTTTGATCAATGCACCGACTATCTTTATGTATCTTATGAATAGGGTCTTTAAATGGTACCTTGATTTGTTTGGGGTGGTTTTCATTGATGATAATTTGATCTATTCTCATAGTTAGGAGGAGCATGTGGCTCATTTGAGAGTAGTGCTACAAAAATTAAGGAAAGATAAGTTATCTGCCAAGTATGAAAAATGTGAATTTTGGCTGAAAGAGGTTGCCTTTCCAGGTCATATGATATCGGTGGATAGTATTAAGGTGGATCCTTAAAAGAAGGATGTGATTAGAAATTTACCTAGACCATTAACCCATCAGATATTAGAAACTTTTTGGGCTTAGCGGATTACTACATGAGGTTTATGAATAGGTTCTCTTCTATTGCTTCTCCCACGACTAAGTTGACTCAAAAGAAGGTTAAGATTGTGTGGTCCAATGAGTGTGAAAAAAGTTTCCAAACCTTGAAGGATAATTTTCTCTCTGCTACTATCTTGTCTCTACCAAAAGGATTGGAAGGGTTTGTTGTTTATTGTGATGCCTCCCAGATTAGTTTGGGTTATGTTTTGATGCAAAATGATAATGTGATAGCTTATGCCTCTAGACAACTTAATGTGTATGAAAAGAATTATCCTACTCATAATCTTAAATTGACCATCATGGTATTTGCTTTGAAAATTTGGTTTCATTATTTTTATAGGGTGCATGTTTATATGTTTACCAATCACAAGAGTCTCCAATATGTGTTCACTCAAAAAGATCTCAACTTGAGGTAACGAAGATGGTTAGAGCTCCTTAAGTATTATGATATGAGTGGGCATTATCATTCCGATAAGGCTAATATTGTGGATGATCATTTGAGTAGCGTGTCTATAAGTAGCCAAGCTTATATAGATGATGGGGAAAGGTGGTGACTAGAGAGGTTCATCGGTTGGCTAGATTGGGGGTTAGGTTGGAAGAGGTTGACAATGGTGGTATTGTGGTTAATGATGGTTCAAAATCTTCCTTGGTTGATGAGGTCAAAGCAAAGCAAGATCGTGACCCCTCCTTTGAGGTGGAGGTTTTCCCTCAAGGGAGAGATGGTGCCCTCAGGTACCAAGATAGGTTGTGTGTGCCCAGTGTGGGTGACTTGATAGAGATGATTCTTGATGAGGCTCATAATTTTTCCTATTCTATTCATTCTAGTTCTACAAAGATGTATAGGGATTTGAGGGAAGTGTTTTGGTGAGGTTGTATGAAGAGGGATATTACTAAGTTTGTGTCTAGTTTCCATAATTGCCAACAAGTCAAAGTCGAACATCAAAGGCCGGGTGGCCTAACCCAAGATATAAAGATTCTTACTTAGAAGTGGGAGGAAATTAACATATATTTTGTGGTTTGGTTGCCTAAGACTAGAAAGGGTTTTGATTGTATTCGGGTTATGGTTGATAAGATGACAAAGTCAGCTTATTTTTCCTAGAGGTTAAGACTACATATGGTGCCGAAGATTATGCTAAGTTGTACATTCATGAAATTGTTAGATTGCATGGGGTGCCATTATCTATCATCTCAACTCATGGTGCTCAATTCACTTCTCACTTTTGGAGGTCTTTTTTAAGAGGTCTTGGTACCAAGATAAAGCTTAGCATAACCTTTCACCCTCAAATGGAGGGCAAAGCCGAAAGAACTAACCAAACTTTTGAGGATATGCTTAGAGCTTGTGATTTGGAGTTTAAGGGTAGTTGGGCTGATTATCTTCCATCGATTGAGTTTGTTTATAATAATAGCTATCATTCTAGTATTGGTATTGCTCCTTTTGAGGCCCTTTATGAAAGGCATTGTAGATCCCTCATCGGATGGTTTCAGGTAGGCGAGATGGCCTTATTAGGTTCGGATTTGGTTATGGAGGCCATGAAGAAGGTGAGGTTGATTAGGCAAAGATTGAGAACTGCCCAAAGTTGACAAAAGTCTTATGCCGATGTGAGGAGAAGGGGTCTTGAATTTAAAGATGGTGATTGGGTCTATTTGAAGGTTTCACCCATGATGGGTGTGGTTTGTTTTGGTAAAAAGGGTAAATTGAGTCCAAGATTCGTAGGTCCTTATAGAGTATTGAGGAGGATTGGTAAGGTAGCCTATAAGTTGGAGTTGCCCATGACATGCATATGAATCATCTGGTCTTTTATGTGTCTATATTAAGAAAGTGTGTGGGTGACCCAAGTGCTATTGTGCCTCTTGATATTGTGGGGATTGTTGAAGACAATTTGACTTATGAGGAGGTTCTGATAGAAATCTTGGATAGACAAGTGAAGAGGTTGAGGAACAAGGAGGTAGCTTCCGTCAAAGTTCTTTGGAGAAACTAACAAGTTGAAAGTGTCACATGGGAAGCCAAGGCAAACATGCAAAAATGATATCCATATCGCTTCCACTCTACTCAAGCCTAAGGTACTAATTTAAGTTCCCCTATGTGATTTCAAGTCTTAAGATTCGACCCTTATGACATTCATGCATTCATTTTTATATTGACAAGTTTTATGGTGATTTTGATGATGGTGATTTTGATGTTCATGTTGAGACTTTTTGAAAATCATGTTTAAGTACATTTGTTGCGTCCATGTTAGGCTAAAATCTTCATGATTACTTTCCTTGTGTATGTTTCTTTGACATTCGGGGATGAATGTTCCCAAGGAGGATATATTATGGCACCCTATAACTCCATGCTCTTATGTATCCATGTTTCAATCCTTAGTTGTGTAAGTGGGAAGTGTATTATGGTCATGCGAGAGTTTTAGTACTTAGACAAGTTCAAGACTTCCACATGAGTTGAGTTTTGGGTGTTGGTTTATGCAAGGGTCAACTTTATATAAGCATAACTTTTAGCACACTTGGAACTGGATGACCCCTGAAATTTCAAATGAAATCCCTTTGAGTTAGCTTCCCAATGCACTTGGTTTCACCTCATTTCGAGATGGATAAAGGAGTTAAGATTGTCTTCGTGAGACCCTCCTATGCGGTGATATCACATGAGCACTTAGACGGGTAGTGATGCTTTAGATGAGCCTTGTGGGCTGCCTTGAGCTAGAAAAGACCATTTTTGGTCCAAGGTATGGGAGACGGCCAGTGGCACAGGCCTTGTGGCTTGCCATTGACCGTCTGGCTAGTATAGTGAGGCAAGGTAAGCATGGAAGGGAAGTTTTTGACTAATTATTGTGCCGCAGCCATCCTCACGGGCAATGGCATGCTTCACGAGCCATAGCCCTAGGCGTGGGGTGTCCTAGCAATATTTTTCTCACCATTATAACTCGAGGGCCATTATACGGACTGTGTAGCACCACACGTCCCGTGGAGGCTCCTGTCAAAGTGACGATGATGCTAACTTTTTCTAAGTGTTCCAACTTCCAAATTTTCGACTATCATATCACGGACACTCCACATGACCCATGAGTCCTTCAGTGGGGTATCACTTTGCCAATTTTTCCATCCGTTCACTAATGGCATTTTCATGAATTTAATCTACTCTAATAACATTTTTAGACTTCTAATGCGAACTTAACACCCCCCCAAAAGACCTAAATCCTACTCAAAAGATCAAACTCATTACTCTCATCTCAAAATACACTGTCGAATTCTCTCAAGAGCCTCCATCAAAACCCCAATACAAATTTAAGAAAACTCAAGAACAAGTTTCGAATTCCAAGACCCACTTCCAAGCTTCAAGTCATTCACAACCCAATTTCAAGAAACTCAAAGTCTAAGGTATTTGGGTATCAACCATTGGGTATTTTTACCCATGGTGCCCAAGCTTCCTTTTTTACATAAATTTCATGTTTCAAAATTGATTTACTTATGAGTCTTACTTACTATCAATTTGACTATGAACTATGTTGGGGTTTCATAAAAGTGTGATTGTTTAAGCATATTTTGAGCTATGAATCTATGACCTATTTGGAGATTTTATGAATGGTTTCAATGTATATTACATGAGATTATTACCAAGTGTTGGTGGGTGGTTTTACATTGATTTTTCTCACATGATTTCACTCTTGAATTGCAGGTTTTATATTAGTATCACACACCCGCCAAGTGTTTGATAAAATGTCCAGTTTTGGTTTCTTGAGTTATTGATGATCCAATGTATGACCTATGACTTAAATTACATTTTGATGATAAGAGGAATGTATATATATGATTTTTTACCATGGAAAGTATCTATAGTTTTGCAAGTGACCATACCATAGATGAGGAGTATTTACCTCATCCATCTTGTTGGATGGTGGCAATTCCGTACTACCACAGATGAGGGGTATGTACTTCATCCACTTTATGGGATGGTGGCAATCCCATACTACCATAGATGAAGGGTATGTAATTCATCTACCTTGTAGGGTTGTGGCAATCTCGTACTACCATAGATGAGGGGTATGTACCTCATCCACCTTCCAAGCGAGTGGCATGTCTTGGATTCCAAGTACCAAGTTGCTTCGTCTATGATGATGGTCGCTTTCTTCACATGTAATATGTTCTATATAAGCATGTTTTACCTCAAGCATCATTCATGCATGTCATATTGCTATATGCTCATCTGTTGTCTAAATTATGAATTTCTATTGTGTTGCTATGTTGATGTTGCATTGCATCCAATAGACTTAGTACATTCAAACAAACTAACACATACTCTATATCTACATGATGTTACCATGTAGGAACCGGACCTCCACTTGATCATCATCCTCCTCCATGTGACTAGTACGATTTCTCTCAAAGCAAGTTGATGAGTTCTCAACACCGAGGACATACTTCTCCTGATTTATGCATTGTAGTGACTCTTCTATTGTTGGAAACTTATGATTATGAGGGTGAACCCGAAGATTTTCTTGGTCTCTGCTCCTATCTATGAATGTTAATGTTATACTATTGGCTTGTTATGTTTCTGTGTTATCAAAGATGTCCCTTAGCCCTATATCTCGCCTTTTCTATTTACTAGATTTTGGGAAAGGGCGTTGCACGTTTGTCCCCTATTCAAATTTAGCAAATTTTTGAAAATAAAAAAAGCAAAAGTTTACAACTTCTTATAACACAAATTTTCAAGAATTAATATAAATAGTTATCAACCAATTGATTAAACTTAGAATAGCTGGCAGACACATAATATATGTATACACACACTACATACACATACACATACACATATATATTTTACGTATGCAAGTGTATGAACATGTAGAATCAATATATATATGTATACTGGTTAGAAAAACTAACCAATAAATCTGTCAAACTATTCTTGTGAAGATCTATACATATTTTTTGATGATTAAGACAATTCTTATTTAATTATTGTATCAAAGTAAAAGAAAATCTTTTCTTTGAAGTTTGATACTATATTTAATCATGGAGGATATATACTCCTAATTCTTTTCATAGAATGAACCAGTAATTCAAATATGAAGATAATCTGCTTTGTGAACTCAAACTATCAAAAATATGAAACATCACCTCATACTTTTAACATTTTTAGAAGTGACATGTCAAGACAATTACAAAGTACCAAAAAAATCAATATCTCCCTTATGAAATCATGGATATCTAACTATTTTAGCAGCAATAACAAACAAATTAACATAAATGTTAGACATACAATACTTTAGTTTTTGTAGTTTAAGATAAAGTACTCCTAGATGTTATTATACTCCTTTCAAATACACAAATAATTAACAATAAAGCTTAAGCCATAAAAAGTTATATGATGAATCGTGTGTATTATACTCTCTCTTCTATAGTAATTATAATCACAATACACTGTAAGAATTAATCAAATTAATAAAAATTCTAAATAGCCTTTCAAAGAAACTAGTCCCCTCTTTTTTGAACCTTTTGAATCTCTTTTATTGCAACTGAATGGAGATAGTGTCCTTTATATATCATACCGTTAAGGTTGAAGGTGAGCCTGATTTAAAACCTTTAAAATTTGAAAGGTCAATTAGTTAAGAAAATCAAAAGATAAATAATAGGAATTATAGAAGTTACAACGATTTATGATGTATGAATTTAAAACAATTAATTTTGTATAATATGAATGTCATTTGTGTGAGCATTAAAGTACCATTTCATTTCCAATAATGTTTGATTCATGTAATTGACGAAATTACTTAATAGTTTTTTTTAACTGAAGGAGAAAAATAATACTATTTACTTAAATCTTTGATTTATCATAGGAGAAAAATGGTAATCCAAATTATACATATTATTAATGTGATATTTAAATATAATTTAGTTTTAGAATTTATAAAAGAACAATTTATTTCTTTTTAATGGTATTATTGAAGTAACTCAGCTTTATATGGTTTTTTTGGTATTTCAACATTCAACTTCTTTTGTTCCCACTTTGTGTGTGTGTGTGTGTCTGTGTATATATATATGAAATTTGCAAATTAAAGAATAACATAAATTTTTGCACATATAATACAATATAATTAATATTTAATAATTAGATACTTTATAATATTTTAATTTAATGCATAATTAGTTAAAATTAATACTTAATAAGTAGTGGCATAAGGACAAATAAGTAATGGCATATGGGCAAAAGTGTAATCTAACTTTGAGGTTAGGATCTTTCCACTTTTAGTTATATATGATTGTTGTTGTATAATTGCTTCCATGACCAAGGATGTGTAACGATAGCTAAGAGGTTTGTTTGGGGTCCCTTCGGGTTTCCCATTCACCATGTCACATCTAGGCCCTAGGCTTGGAT
>DF370751.1:568-12250 GCA_000787875.1 Solanum virginianum
CCGAATTTTGAGTCATTTTTTATGGTGAGTCCGATCTTCTAAGGACAAGCCACCATTCCTATACCTTAAGTTGCTTTTGTTTATGTTATCGATACTAGAGAGTGAGCTCGGAATGTGTCTTGGCCCCCATCCTAGCTTATGACTAGAAACATTATTGGACATCTTGTAGACTCTCGTCGGATCTATATGTTATGTGTTGTATTTGAACCTTATGATCATGGTTATCTTTTAGTTATGACTATCATGGATTGATTATGGGAATTATGATATGTATATGTATGTTTGATGTGGAAATATGGAAAATCCTAAGTCCCGAATTGCCCCCATAGCGTGAGTCATACTTACTCGTCCCTTAGTGATTATGTGCTATATGCTATGTGAATTCATGCTAATCCCTTTCCCTAAGATATCCCCATAGCGTGAGTCATACTTACTCGTCCCTTAGTGATTATGTGCTATATGCTATGTGAATTCATGCTAATCCCTTTCCCTAAGATATCCCCATAGCGTGAGTCATACTTACTCGTCCCTTAGTGATTATGTGCTATATGCTATGTGAATTCATGCTAATCCCTTTCCCTAAGATATCCCCATAGCATGAGTCCTACTTTCTCGCCCATTAGAACTATGTGTTTAATTTCAAATGTGCTTCCGAACTGATGATGTGAATTTTGATACTTTGAGGCTTGTTTGGGGACTCTCACGTTCCCATTCGCCGTGTCACTCCTGGACCCTAGGTCTAGGTCATGACAAAACTTTTGGTGGATGCTTTGTCTCTCTGCCCCCATGCACGATTAGTCTTGACCACTCTTTGCATCCGTTCTGCTACCCTAACAAATAGTTGATCTAAGAATATGCCCCCCATAATAGTGTTAGCACAAGCCTGTCTTTTCTCATCAAGGGCAAGGTAGAAGATCTCCACCAAGGTATCATCAACTATCTTGTGGTTTGGGATACTTCTCAAATATTTGGTGAACCACTCCCAAGTAGTACTGATTGAATCACGAGGAAGTTGTTGATTTGGTCTTTCAACTTGAGCTTCTTCGACCTAAGGAGATACCTCTCCAAAAAGGCCCTCTGCAAATTTACCCAACTAGTGATCGAACTTTGCGGGAGCTCAGATAGACAAAGTGTTGCACTATTAGTAAGAGATAATCCATAGTATTCATAGATAGATTCTGTGTTCCCATCACACTCTTACAGACAAATGCAACATTGTGTAGGTGGCTATATGGATTCTCTGATAGTAAGCCTACAAATAGCCTACCGTTCTGCAGCATTTGGAGCTACCCACTCGAAACTATAAACTTTATGTCTGCTGGTAGTGGTGGCAACTATATAGCTCTAGTCACCTCCATAACCATAGGATTTAGCCTATATTGGTTCCACTGGTAAGAATTAACATTAAAATACTATAGTTATGGAATGATGTCCTTAAGAAGAGGTGGGTTTTCATGTCCAGCATTTTCATTAGCATTCCTATTCAGAGCTACATTGTCCATATTTTTGGCATTATCTTGGACCATTCTCCTCAACATTCTCTGGATTTCTGGATCAAATGAAGTTAAGGGATTACCTTGACTCTGAGTATTGGGCATACACTACACTTACATCATGAAAAATACAAATACAAAACGTAAAATATGAGAAATAAGGATTCATACTCAAATCACTATGAATTACCTAAGTCTAGCCGTACTCTCCAACAGTGGTACTAAAAAATCTTGATGTCATCCAAGTTATACCTCCTTTTAGAGGATAAAGCGATCCTTGTCAAGAAATAGAACCTAACCAAGGTTAGGGTCAACCCAAGGGAATATGTAGACTCAAGAGAATTCAATAATTGTAATTTGAGTAGTTAATCAACTTATTTCTCGAAAGGGGGGAGGAGGTTGCAATAATTAATGGAGAAATAAACTAACTACTACAAGAGTGAAATCAATTATGGAGAGAAACTAGGGTTTTGTGTTCCTCATGAGTCTCTAACTTAGTATCACTGGATAATCTAATTCTTTTCTAGTGTGTAACATGCAGTGGGTAAGTTAAGTTCACCAAGCCCTTTGGTGAAAGGTGAGAGGCGAATTTCACCATGTGAGTTGGCCCATCTTTATAGTGTGCATTACTAACCCTTACCTATTAGTACCAATATAACCTCCCCTTGGCCCAATTTGGTTGATTAGACGAAAGCACATCAATCGAATCCCGTTAATTAATCTCTTTTCCTATTCATTACTACCTTGGTCCATTCAGTAACACTAAGCGAGTTCTAATATTGGTCACCATCAGAAAATATGCAAAAAACGAAGAGAGTTAATTAATACATGCATGCACACTTTCCAAGAATTATGAATTATCTGATTTTACCTTATTAGTTTTTCATGGTTCCCACAACTCTAGTTGTGGATTTAGCTACTCATGCTATGTGTAGATGCAAGAATCATGAATTGAAAAAATATAATTAAACACTTACACAATAGAATTAAGAACAAGTCAATCCAACTTCAATAAGAATCACAAGCTTAAAGATGAAATTAAGGTATAGTGTTCTCAAAACTCTCTAATGTGATCTCATTATTTTCTCTCTCTAATTACTGAGTTCTCTGAATAATATCTGAAAACTTTATAAAAAATAACCTAAAAAATCTATCTATAATAAGTAAAATACATGTTCTTAGCGAACTAAGATAACTTGTCGGCACGCCTCACGAAAGGTATTTACAGGCCTTATTGCATTTCACGACCCATAATTGGGGTCTGGACAAAGTTGCTAGAAATTTGGGCTTCAATTTTACGACACCTCTCTATGACTCGTAAAGTAGTTTACGATCCGTAAGAGGGATTTGTCTAAGGAATCTTTAGTAAGTCTCAATCTCTGATCCTCAGGGCACGAACCATCTTCTATGACTCGTAAATAATTTCACGACTCATCTTCATGTTCATAGAATCAACTTTAGAAAATACTCCCTCACTGGAATTATCCACAAAATCCACTTCACGATCCGTAGAATGATCTACGACCCGTAAATGGTCTCGTATTTTCTCAAAATTCAGCAACTTCTGTATTTCTTTCCAAAATCAAGGAACCTGAAATCCTACAAATATAACACAAAAACACATAAAACCAACTAATATTGCATTGAGAATACACAAAATTTCGCATCAAAAGTTCTGTGTTTGGACAACACATTAATACTGTATATATGTGGTTGTACAATAAATGTGTTTTCATGTGAATAATGATATATTTTTTTAATATGTAGGACACTTTTCTCTGCTAGTCTATGGGGTTGTAGATTCGAAAAATGATGCCTCTTGGACTTGATTTTTTAAAAACTGTAAAGAAGCTTATAGTGAAAGGAATGATATGTGTGTAGTTTCTGATAGAAATGAGAGCATCATAAAAGCTATTAGGAGAGTGAATGATGATGTTTCACATTATACTTTTATATGATATTTATGGAGTAAGGTTCAAAAGAGGTATCGAAAGTCTCATGCAAAATTGAATGAGGTGTTTTATACAATGGCCAAAGTGTATATACAGTCCAATTTTGATAGGCTAATGGAAAAGGTTGATGTAAGAGTTAAGGAGTACTTGCAGTTGACTGGATATGATAAATGGGCTAGGGTTTATGCTCCAGTTCATCGGGGATGGGCTATGACTTCAAATATTGTTGAAAGTATAAATTTAGCTCTTGTGTCAGCGCGTGAGTTACCAATTTTTTTATTTTTAGGAGGAAGTATGTTTGATGTTTGGTCGATGAAATTGCGATAATAAAAAAGAGACAACGTATATATTTATACTATTCATGGGTAAATTCCTAGAAATATTGGTGAATAATGAAGCCAAAAGTACAAAAATAATGGTATTTTACCATACTTATATAAATGCAGTCTGTCAATTTTTTGTTAAATGTATATTTAATCTTTTTGATATATGTTTCAATAAATTGTGTCATCGACTGTTCATATCCACAATATTAGTGAAGAGGGGAGATAATTTGTTGTCTGTCTCGCAAATCGGACATGTAGTTGCAGATGCTTTCAGGTTGACAAAATACCATGTCCACATGCCCGGGTTGTATTGAAGTTGAAACATCTTGAACTAGATGAATATTGCTCGGATCTATATAAATCAAAAATAGTGTTGAAGACTTATGAGTTGTCAATATATCTTTTGTCGAACAAAAGAGATTGAGTTATACCGGAACATGTATTACTGATGTGGTTCTACCTCTTGTATACAAAAAACCTCCTCGGAGGCTAAAGAAGAAAAGCAGGGACAAATCATTCTCCGAGTTGCTTTTGTTGAAGGGTAAAAATACATACAGTAATTATGGAATTGTGGGGCACAACAGGCGTTCCTGTAGAAATAGGCCCTAAATTCCTTAGGTCAGCAATTATCAGTTGTTGATGTGATTTGTTCTATTTCGCATTTTCCCAGTCTATCTATTTGAATATTTAATTTTTAAATAAATATTTTTAGTTATTTTGGAATAAAATATATGTATACGCCAAATTGCCAGTAACATTGAAGCACGTACATATATATATATATATATATTTTATAGTAGTTGTGTTGTATAATTTTTTAATTATTGTGAACACTAGTTACATTAGGACCATGACATATACACCATCGAAAATGTATAAGTCATTTATACTGTAGTGTAAGAAAATGTGCGTATAAATGACCACAACATAAACTGTGGTCTAAAAAAATGTGTAAGACATTTATATTGTTTAAGAGTATAATATGTGTATGTGCATATATATAATGTTTAAGAGTATAATCTCTGCATAGCCCATATTAGTGAATTAGTATAAACTTTTTCTATAATTTTAAGAATTGTATATCTATATAAAATATTTTCGAGTATAACAAGCATATGTGTATACCTAGTTTAAGAAAAGTCTCTATTATATATATAAATGCATATTTATATTTTATATATGTAACTTATATATGTAGATAGGAGGACTTGAATAATTATAGCTTATGTATTGTTGTATACGTGTTTGTTAATAAAATGTGTCTATTCATAGTAGCTTATGTATATAGTTACGGTAGATTATCTATATTCGCACAACTTTATACATTTGTATGTGCATGTACTTGTATGAGAAAAATTATTGTCATTATGGGAGTTCAAACACTATAGTAAGATGTGCTATAATTTGTCACGACCCAAGCCTAGGGCCTAGACGTAACACACGAATGAGGAACCCGAAGGAACCCTAATCAAGTCTCTCAACTTATCATTACACATCATTGGTCGTGGAAGTATGTAAAAGATATAAACAAGCATAAGGGGCAAAGGGGCTAAGAGATAGCTCTCCAAAACATCAACATCAGGATATGGAGTCATAGGTCATATCATAATTACACAACTTGTCCAACAATACCTCTAAATACATAGATAGAGCGGGGGGCAAGACAAAGGAACTGGGCTCACCCTCATAGTCAAAATAGAACATAAGAAAGTGTCTCAATACATAGATAATAACAATCATAGACTAAGGTCCCCAAAAATAAGCTTGGAATATCACCGACTAGCCACGTGAAGGGGGAGGATGATCAACTTGAGCATCAGTTCTTACATGTTGATATCATGTAGGCAAGAGTATGCGTTAGTACATTTGAATGTACTAAGTATGTGGGATGCAGTGCAACAAGAGATAAGTTTCATAATTAACATGCATATCAATAGACAATATGCATGATATAGCAACATGACATGTATGATCAATGCATAAGTAAAATATGCTTAAGTAACCTATGCTCATATAGGATATCATATGTGTAGAAGAGACCAAGCTAAATTTCCAAAGTACAAACCCCTTGGTAGGTTAGTGATGTTGCCACCTCTATCATATGTGTAGAAGAGACCAAGCTAAATTTCCAAATGTACAACCCTTTGGTAGGTAGTGATGATGTCACTCCATCGCTTAGGTGGATGATTACTAACCCTCATCTAGGTTGGTGTTAATGCCACCCTATCACCGAAGTAGATGAGTACTAACCCTCATCTAGGTTGATGAGTACTAACCCCTATCTAGGTTAGTGATGATGTCGCCCCATCACTAGGTGGATGAGTACTAACCATCATCTAGGTTGGTGTTAATGCCACCCTATCACCGAAGTAGATGAGTACTAACCCCTATCTAGGTTAGTGATGATGTCGCCCCATCACTAGGTGGATGAGTACTAACCATCATCTAGGTTGGTGATAATGCCGCCCCATCACCAGGTGGATGAGTACTAACCCCCATCTAGGTTCTCCGGGTGCTTAGACCCCCGGATTGGGCATGGTCGAGTTCTACACTTTATATAAGACTCATCATATGGTCTAATGCAATACTTTATATAGAATTCATCATATACATAAGCTCATTTCATCATCATATAGTGAACTATATGATATCTTATGCTTTGGACCTTCATTTCCTCAAGAAATCTTAACCGTGCATTTTATCAAACACCTTTGGGGGTGTGTAGTCGGGGTAAAAGACCATGCAATTTGGAGATGAAATCATGCAAAAAATCTATAGTTAAACCATAGGTGGAAGGATCCAATGGTTCAGCACCACATAATAGCTTTGGAGAAGTTCTTGGTGAAGATTGAAAATGGAGGCTTAAAGCTTGAAGAAAATCCTTAGTTCCGGATGAGAGTTTTGAGTCTTGAATTTTGGAGTGAAAATATGGCTAAGTATTTTGGGGAGTATTGGAAAATGTTTAAGATGATATAAGGGTGAAATTTGGCTAAGTATAGATAAAAAGACATTTGGGAACACTTGGGCCCAATACTTAAGAATATTTTAGATGAACTAAAAAAAACAGTGCCAAAATTATACAGAGGCGCTTCTCTTTAGCGACATGGAAACCTCTCTCGAAATTGATTCTTAAAATTTCGTAATTGCTAAATCTTTGCTCTTAAATTGGGGTTAGACCCTTTTCCCCCTAATTTGGACCCCCTGAACAAGAATCCGAAGTCGAATTTTTGAAATAACAAATGAATTTTGAGATATATGGAGATTAAAATTTTAGACATTCAGAGGCACATTTTGGGCACTTTTTGGGGTCATTTCAATATCTCATCTTTGGGAACATTCATCCTCGAATGTAAGAGAAACGTACAAGATAAGAGTGATCATGAACAAATCAGTCCCAACAAGAATGCAACATAATATGTAAAACATCATTTTCAAAATCTAAACATAAGTGTAAAATCATTATGAGTTTACCAACTTAAACTTGAATGCATGAGAATGACATAGGGGCTAAAATGTAATACTTGAAGTCACATATGGGACTTAGGATTAGTACCTTAGGCTTGAGTGAAGTGGAAAAGATAAGGATACCGCTTTTGCATGTCCGCTTCGGCCTCCCATGTAGTAGTTTTGACTTGTTGGTTCCTCTAAAGGACCTTAACGGATGCCACCTCCTTTCTTCAGTCTCTTTACTTGCCTATCCAAGATTTGAACCGGAACCTCCTCATAAGTCAAGTTATCCTCAGAAACACCCACAACATCAAGAGGCACAATGACACTACGATCACCAACAAATTTTCTCAACATAGAGACATAGAACACCGGATGAACCAAATTCATTTCACTAGGCAGCTTCAACTCATAAGCTACCTTACCAACCCTCTTTATCACCTTATAAGGACCAACATACCTTGGACTCAACTTTTCATTTTTACCAAAGCCGTCTACACCTTTCATTGGAGAAACTTTCAAATAGATCCAATCACCTACTTGGAATTCTAGGTCTTTTCTTCTTACATCGACATAGGATTTTTTTATGACTTTGGGCTATCCTCAACCTCTCCCTAATCATTTTAACTTTCTCAAGATCCCCTGTGACCAGACCCAGTACAAATAAAGCTACCTCTCTAACCTCAAACCAACCCACCGATGATCTACAACGTTTCCCATAAAGAGCCTTAAATAAGCCATACTGATATTAGAGTGATAGCTATTGTTGTAAGCAAACTTAAACAATGAAAGATGGTCATCCCAACTACCTTTAAGCTCCAAGACACAAGACCTAAGCATATCCTCAAGTGTTTGAATTGTCCTTTCATCAACTTGAGCATCTTCAAGGTTTGAATTGTCCTTTCGGCTTGGCCATCCGTTTGAGGGTGGAAGGTCATACTAAGGTGAACTCTTGTACCAAGACCCCTTTGGAAAGACCTCCAAAAGTGTGAAGTGAATTGTGAACCATGATCTGATATAATGGACAAAGGAATCCCATGCAAGCTCACTAATTCATGGATGTACAACCTTGCATACTCTTCTTCCTCATATGTAGTTTTGACTAGTAGAAAATGAGCCAATTTTGTCATCCTATCAACCAGCACCCATATAGAATCAAAACCATTTCTAGTTTTGGACAATTCAGCCACAAAATCCATATTAATTACATCCCATTTCCAAGTGAGAATCTCTATGTCTTGAGTTAGGCCACCCGACCTTTGATGCTTAGCTTTGACTTGTTGACAACTATGGCAACCGAAAATGAATTTGGCAATGTCCCTCTTCATGCCTCCCTACTAATATACATCGCTCAAGTCTCTATACATTTTAGTGGAACTATGGTGGATAGAATAAGAAGAATTATGAGCCTCGTCAAGAATTTTCTCCCTCAAACCATCAACACATGACACGTACAACCTACCTTGGTATCTAAGGGCCCCATCTCCTCCTTGGGAGAAAATCTCTATTTTGCCCTCTTTCACCAAGGCCTTAAATTCAAGCAAGGAAGAGTCAAGATCTTGTTTTGCCATCACCTCATCAACCAAGGAAGATTTAGAGCCATCAACAATAACCACACAATTATCCACATCTTCCAACCTTACCCCCAATCTAGCTGATCTATGCACCTCCCTAGCCATCTCCCTATTATCACCATTTATATGAGCCAGGCTACCCATAGACACCCAACTCAAAGCATCCGCCACAACATTTGCCTTACCCGGATAGTAATGCACACTCATGTCATAGTCCTTAAGAAGTTCTAGCTACCTTCTTGTCTCAAGTTGAGATCCCTTTGTGTGAAGACATATTGGAGGCCCTTATGATCTGTGAAGACATCCACATGCACCCCATACAAATAATGACGCCATATCTTCAATGCAAACACAATGATGGCTAACTCTAGAATGCACTTTGAGTTGCCTAGAAGCATAGGCTATGACCTTACCATTTTGCATTAGCCTACAACCCAAACCAACACTAGATGCAACACAATACATAACAAAACCCTCAAGCCCATACGGTAGTGACAATATAGGAGCAGACACAAGCCTATCCTTTAATATTTGGAAGCTTCTCTCACATTCATCGGTCCACTCAAACTTAACATTCTTTTGAGTCAATTTGGTCATAGGAGAAGCAATGGAGGAGAGCCCATTCACAAACTTTCTATAATAACCTGCAAGGCCCAAAAAGCTCCTAATATCCAACGGGATCAATAGTCTAGGCCAATTCCTAATCCCATCAATTTTCTTAGGGTCCACTTTTATACCATCCCCTGACACCACATGACCCAAGAATGCAACCTCCTTCAACAGAAATTCACACTCATCATATTTAGCATATAATTTCTCCTCTCTTAATGTTTGCAATACAACCCTCAAATGACCCATATGCTCTTCCCTACTATGTGAATAGTCAATATGTCATCTATGAAGACCACAACAAAGAAATTAAGGTAAGGTTTGAAGACCCTATTCATTTGATCCATGAAGATGGCCGGTGCATTAGTCAACCCAAAGGACATCACCACAAATTCAAAATGCCCATATCTAGTTCGGAAGGCCATCTTGGGAATATCACACTCCCTCACCTTCACTTGATGGTACTTGTACCGAAGATCAATCTTAGAGAAGAAGCTAGCCCCTTTCAATTGGTCAAAGAAGTCATTAATTCTCGGAAAAGGATATCTATTCTTTATAGCGACCCTATTGAGTTACCGGTAGTCAATGCACATTTTAAGTGACCCATCTTTCGTCTTTACAAATAACACTGGTGCACTCCAAGGTGATTGGCTAGGTCTAATAAATCCCTTTTCCAACAAATCTTTCAAATGCTCCTTTAACTCCTTCAACTCCACTGGGGCCATACGGTAAAGATAATTGAAGATAGGTTGAGTGTTGGAAAGGAGATCTGTGCCAAATTCTATCTCGCTTTCGAGAGGGACATCGGGAAGGTCATTTGGGAAGACATCAAGAAACTCACTTACACCCGGAACTGACTCAATAGAAGGGACTTTGGACTCCACATCTCTAACTCTCACAAGATAATATAAACACCCCATAGAAATCAACTTATGGGCTTTAATGCATGAAATGAATCTACCCTTGACCACCACATCTTGACTTTCCCACTCAAGGACTGGTTTACTAGGAAATTAAAACTTGACCTTACGGGTTCTACAATCAATAGCAATCAATCCATCCCAAGAATAACATCAAAGTCTACCATGTCTAATTCAACAAGATCACAAGGTAAAATCTTATGCAAGATACAAATAGGACAAATTCTATGCACTTTCCTTGCAATAATTGAGACACCAATAGGAGTAGACACTTCATATGACTCATACAAAAACTCAGGGATAACATGAAACTTTTTAGCAACAAGAGGGGTAATAAAGGAACGAGCGGCACCCAGATCAATCAAAGCATATACATCAAATTCAAAGATTTTCAACATTCCAGTAACAACATTGGGGACTTCACCAACCCTTTGTCTTCCATGTAGAGCATAGAATCGATTATGCCTTGGGGCACCACCTTAGGACCACCTCTACCAAATGGAATCACATTTGCACCTCGACCCTTGCCACGATTTCTTAGACAATCCACTCTTTTTGTGACCAAGCTCCCCACAATTAAAGTATGCATTACAATTCTTCAAACACGGGCCTCTATGATTCTTCTCACATGTAGGGCACACAACAATGGGAGCCACACCACCAACACCTTGAGGCCTAGGGAAGTCATTGGTAAATCCCCTATTTGTAGCATGAGGATGCCCTTAGCCATGATGGAATTGGCCACCCCTATGGAACTTACCTCCAAAACGAGCCTTCTTGGCCTTATGGCCCTTTTTCTTTCTCATCTTTTCTTTCTCCATTTGTTTGGTATAAGTCATTAACCAAGATAAGTCCATGTCACCTATAAGCAAGGCAGAATAACACTCCTCACTCACCAAGTCAGAGATCCCCATCATAAATTTATTCATCCTCAATCTAGGATCGGCCACCAAGTGAGGAGCATACTTTGAAAGTTGATTAAATTTGAGGGCATACTCCCTCACACTCATAGCACCTTGTTTCAAGTTCATAAACTCTACCAATTTTGTCTCCCTAAGTTCAAGAGGGAAAAACCAATTAAGAAAAGCTGATTTGAACTCCTCCCAAAGCACTACATTACCAACCCCCTTCTCACCCTTCCATTGCTCATACCAAATTTGGGTTACTCCTTTGAGTTGGTACGTTGCCAACTCCGCCTTTTCATTTGGCCCAACACCTATGATATTCAAGATTTTATAGAACTAATCAATGAACTCTTGTGGATCTTCATCCACCTTTGACCCATAGAAAACCATAGGATTCATCCTGATGAAGTCTCTTACCCTAGCTCCCGGGGTAGTAGCATGAGGGACTTTGGCCCC
>DF370745.1:1423-12260 GCA_000787875.1 Solanum virginianum
TTCTGTTTTAGGTGGCTAGTCCATAATACATAGGAAATTCTGCCCAAATTTTTACAAAATGAATAGTAACTCATGTGATATGAGCATTCTCTACCACCCAGGTAAGGATAATATCATTGCTGATGCTCTTAGCAGGATGTCCATGGGTAGCACTACCCATGCGGAGGAGGGGAAGAGAGAGTTGGCCAAGGAAGTGCATAGATTGGCTCGATTAGGTGTATAACTTGAGGAGAACAACGAAGGCAGGATCAATGTTCAGAATGGGTCTACTTTATCCTTAGTGTCAGAGGTGAAAGAAAACAAGACCAAGACCCTGTCTTACTTCAATTAAAAGAAGCGATTCACAGGCAAAAGGTAATGGTTTTCTCCAAAAGGGGAGATGGGGTATTGAGATATCAAGGGATATTGTGTGTACCCGATGTTGATGGGGTTTAAGATAGAATCATGGTTGAAGCACATAGCACGAGATACTCCATCCATCCTGGCTCCACCAAGATGTACCACAACTTAAGGAAGTCTATTGGTGGAATGGGATGACAAAAAACATTGTTGAATCTTTATCTAAGTGTCCCAATTGCTAACAGACTGGAGTGGAAGTGGGAGGTGATCAACATGGATTTCATTACTGACTTACCAAGATCCAGGAAGTAGCATGATTCAATATGGGTGATTGTTGACATAATGACTAAATCAGCCCACTTTTTGGCAATTAAGACAACTTATATGGCTGAGGAGTATTCTCGAATTTATATTCGCATCAAAGATGGTTTAACCACCAATCTGTAAAACTTACCTTTGAGTTTAAGGTGTATCTTCTTATCACACAATACTCCAGATGCAAGTCTTTATTTGGTCGAGATTGTGAGGTTGCATGGGGTTCCCTTGTCTATCATCTCGAATAGAGGAGCTTAATTCACCTCTCAATTTTGGAGATCTTTCTAGAAGGAATTTGGTACAAAGGTAAATTTGAGCACCGTTTTTCACCCTCAGACAGACAGGCAGGCGGAGTGCACTATTTAGACTTTGGAGGATATGTTGAGAGTATACATTATTGACTTCAAGGGAAATTGGGATGATCATCTACCATTGATTGAGTTCGCGTACAATAATAGTTATCATGCCAGCATTCAGATGGCCCCATATAAGACATTATACGGAGGAGATGTAGATCACCGATTGGCTAGTTTGAGGTGGGTGAAGCTAAGATGATTGGTCCTGATCTCGTACACCAATCTATAGAGAAAGTAAAAGTCATTAGGAAATGTTGAAGATGCAATAACCAAAATCATGATGGTTTTCAGAGTGTGCCAACTTACCCAAATCTATAGAGAAAGTAAAAGTCATTAGGAAATGTTGAAGATAGCCCAGAGTCTCCAGAAGTCATATACGGATGTGAGAAGAAGAGACTTGGAGTTTGAGGTAGATGATTGGGTGTACTTGAAGGTGTCACCCATGAAGGGTGTCATGAGATTTGGTAAGAAAGGGAAGCTGAGTCCCGTTATATCGGGTTATACCAGATTATAAGAAGGATTAGGGAAGTTGATTACGAGTTAGACTTTCCCTCCAACCTAGATAGAGTTTACCCGGTGTTTCACGTATCTATGCTAAAGAAGTATTTGGGGGATCCAGCCTTAGCCATTCCTATGGAGAGTACGGGTGTGAAGGATAGCTTATCATACGAGGAAATTCCAGTCTAGATCCTTGACCGATAAGTTCGTAAGCTGAGGAATAAAGAGATAGCCTCCATTAAAGTCTTATAGAGGTATCAATTTGTTGAGGAAGCTATGTGGGAAGCTGAGGAAGCGATGAAACTCAAATACCCGCCTCTATTCGTGCCACGTGATGATGATGTTGAAGGTAAATATTCTTATCCTTAACATTTTTGAATGTTTCTTTTCATTTAGTTAATGTCTTGCTTTATTCCATTCCTGAGTCTAAGACAGAGATAGATAAATGATGGATAGTGAGAGTTCAAGTATTTTGAGTGAGGATTGAGAGGAGTTCTGGGGTTATTCGTGTTTTCGTCCGACCTTTACTCATCATTCGAGGATGAATGATTCCAAGGGGGAGATGATGTAAATAACAATAACAATAACAACATACCCAATGACATCCCACAAGTGGGGTCTGGGAAGGGTAGAATGTATGTAGACCCTACCACTACCTAAGTAGAGAGGTTGTTTCCTGGGAACCCTCATCACAAAACCCACACGCAGAAAGGACACTTATCCTATGTTTGATATGGTTGGATATTTCATACTATTAGTAAAACAAAGACTCTTTTGTTATTTATGTTGAATATATGCGGGCCATGTGTGCTGTTTAAGACATGTAACACACAGGTGTGATGATAAGTTATTATTTGATAGGTAGATGTGCTGATAAGTTATTTTCCTGCAGCAAAAACATCATGGCCAGACTTGAGATGATACAAGAACTCTGACTTTCATATAAAGTAGTTGATTTTGAGTGATCATGAAGGAACTTGATGTTTTCAGGAACTTTTGACATGACCTATATATATAGAATATAGTGGTAGTGTGATAGATCCTTGAGTGAGACCATATTTAACCTACGTTAACTGAACCAAAAATTCTTATGCAAGAGCTCAAGGTGTGTCTATATTGTTTGTTCCCTTAAGACCACGAGATAATTTTCTGTGTCGTTTCTTAGATTCTGAATCTTGAAGAGCAAGAAGGTAATACACGCTCCAAGGAATGCACTATTAGACCTAAAGCTGGCAACTTGAGGTCAATGATCCAGGCACACTGCACCATTTTTTTTATAAATGTACTACTAGCAATAAATGGCTGAATGTTTCTCTTACAGCATAATCTGCATGACTGGCTTTGGTTACAATGACTCCACATTTTTAGGATAGTTATACAAGTAAACATTTTTATATGTTTGGACATACACTTGCTTTCTGTACCTTCCTTCCAGTTATTATTCGGTTTTGTATTCTGTACATTCTGCTTTACATATTCGGTACGTATTTTGTACTGACCCCCTTTCTTCGGGGGCTGCGTTTCATGCCCGCAGGTACCGACGTACTGGTTAGTGACCCACCGGCTTAGGATTCCCACCTGCTATCTGAAGTGCTCCCTTTGCTTCGGAGCGAACGAATGGTATATACACTTGTTTATCATTTGCACATACGTTCATTCAAGGGAACGACGGGGCCCTGTCCCGTCCTAGGATTCTGTTTGCTCGTTTAGAGGTCTGTGGATGCTTGTGTATGTGGGTCATGCCAGTTTGTATGACTGTACATGTATGACGTGTATGTTGAGCGGTTTTTAACCGCCGTGATGGCCTTGTCGGCCGTATGTATAGGTATATGTTGTTCTGTTGGGTTTTTCCTATATGTAGGGTATTTGGGTTAGTACATTTCAAAGGAAACTCTGCCAAAATTTCTGTTAAAAAATAAAAAAATAAAAAATAGTAAGACTTCGGTATAATCTGGCTTTGTGTTTTGTCTGGGTGCCCCAATAGGGCACTAGTCACGACCCATGGGCTGGGTCGTGACAGTAAGTGCCTTTGTGGAACTTATGATGAATGGACTTTATCCTTATGTTGTTAATCTATAAATATTGGTGTTGTTATTGAGCTATATGTTATGTACATTATGAACTGTTAGGTTGGACTAATTTTATGCACGTTGTAGTTGTGGAGGGTTGGTTGGAGAGTTAGGGGTACTCGTATTCTGTACTACTTGACTTGCTTTTTGCAGTTTGCTTGCTAGATATCGTGTGATTGGTACTCACTCCTTGTTTCTACATTTTTATAGGTTATGCACTCAGATCTTCGTGATACTCTCACTTATCTTTTTATCTAAGGCCTTCTGCAGAGATTAGTGAGGTAGCTAATTGCCATCTCAGTGAGCCTCATCCTTCTATTTATGATCTTGTTCTACTTTAGAGAATATCATTTGAGACTTGTATTTTTCTTTCAAATCTATTGTAACACATTAGAGGCTTGTGCACGTGACAACCATATTTTGGGGGGGAATTTTATTTTGTATTTTTCTTTCAAATCTATTGTAACACATTAGAGGCTTGTGCACGTGACAACCATATTTTGGGGGGAAATTTTATTTAAGTTGACTAATGGCCGCAACTGAACTCTTATTTTTATTATCCTTCCGCACTTTATTGTTAAAATTAGATTTTTGGCTGAATTATCTTGGTGGGATAAGACGAGTACCATCACGTCCATTTTGGGGTCATGACAGATGGTATCAGAGCCCAAGTTCATAGGTCTCACGTGTATACAAGTCGAGTCAATGTAGAGTCTTGAGGATCGGTATGGTGACGTTTGTACTTATTTTTGAGAGGCTATGAAGGCTGCTAGGAAACTTTCCTCTTTCTTTACTCTTTCTCTATCGTGCATCCTTGATCCCGCGTGATTCTTATCACTTTATTTCATTCCCTCTCACTTATAGAGATGATTCATGCTCGGTTCTTTGTGTGAATAGTTGTGGGTTGAATATGGCTTGAATGTTAGATCTGGTACAAAAGTATAAGTGGTATGCTTATAAAAATTAAAATGTTTGATGATTAGGGAAGATTAAGGTGGTGACTTGATGTTGCACTTTGAGGATATTTGAGTGATAAGCTCAAAATCTCTATTATGATTTCATAGACCGAGTGGATGTTAAGGAGGGTCATGATATGACTATCACAACAATACCGATGCTTACTTGGTTAGAGTTATGTAGTGTGTTACTTTTGCTAACGATTGAATTTATGGGGAAAAAATGTGTATTACTTAGGATAGAGTCATGATGGATTGGATAATATTTTGCAGCTATTTGATGGTTAGAAGGATGCGGACTAGTGGTGGATCTAATGGACTTTCACGATATAGTTTAGTGGTATATGAGAATGGATATGTCGATTCTCAAGCGTGAACGCAAACTACTTTATGAGTTATTAGTGTATCATGGGCTCATTTAATAAGGTTTAATATTGTATTCATACTTGAGAAATCAACTATTTTGTTACTCTAGATGGTTGGTTAAGCATTATTTGTAAGAAAAAAACGTTAGTGGTGGATCTTTGGTATGATTAATGAGTAGGTAGTGAAATGTATCTCGAGAATTTTAAATGAGAATTTGTGTTTCATAATAATCTCCAAGAGAGCCTTAATCGCTTTCCTCGTTCGAGTCTAAGTTGGTTGCGCTAGAAAAGGAAATTTTCGGTCTTCTTTTGAGTTATTTGGTTTTCCTGTCTGATTCTTCCAAGCTTATAGTAATTTCCTCTATGGTCTTCTAGGATTGTTGGTTTAGTTTTCACCTAGATTCCCTTATTTCTCAATTCGTGATTTAGATTCTATCAAAATTCCTTGTTGTTTAGATAAATAAGGTAAATCATCAATTTTCGAAAGATATGTTTTTGTGGAATTGATGCTTTGGATTAGGAGCTTGATTGTGTTGTTATATTGTTCGATTGAGGGACTGAAACATTAAGTTTATCATTTTATTATTGTTAAGTATTTTGCTAATGGAATTCTGTTACGATTCGATCATTTCCTTGATTGGTCACTTTTTTACTATGAACGTGAGGAAACTAGTTCTGTCCAAATCTAGCTTCATTAATTGATTAGATACTTGTCTTTGTAAATTCTAGTCTCTTAGTCATTTTCATATCCCGGTCTATCTCTAACACTTCTTTTCCTACAATGAGCGTTGTATTGTTTTAAACTGAAAAATAATATGAGATTTTTGGAACATGTCTTCTGAAATATTTTCATAACATTTGTGTTCTTATAAACAGTAAATAGAGAAGTTTAAGTTTAAATTGTAATTAAATTTTTTAAAAAAAATCACTCCTTGTAGAACGAGGCTAAAAAGAAAATATTGCCGCATAAACTGGAATCCTCTTGTTTGTGAAAATTTATTTTTTCTAGCTCTAAGTCAAGGCATTCAGGGGTTACTTATTGAAGTTAACTTAAATTATGGAGGAGCGTAGTACTTTCTCATGGGACAAACACGTGAATTTTTTTTTTCATGAGTAGAAATATGTGATTGTCTAGTATAAAAGTTTAAGCTATTAGAATGAGTACACTTTATTAATTAATTATGTATTCAATATTTTTATACTGATATAAAAAAACCTTACTTTTATCAAAATCTTTGGGTTGAATCAGATATTTTGAACTTTTGGTTGGATTTGTTATTTTTAGAGTATTTTCATAAATTTTCTATTCACCTGATAAAAATGGATCTCATAATCAGACAACCTTTCCCGACGATTATGTAAACTATTTTGGTGTAATCTTTAATCATTTTTCTGGGTCAAGAAGCCTTTATTTTTGTAATATTTGTGCTAATCTAATGATTTTCAAGCTCGAAATATGGAAAATTATGAGTTAGCTATTGTAATACGTTTGCAATTGCTTATTAGCTTTAGATATAATTAACTAACTTTACCTCAATGAAAAAAGTACTATCAAATTTTCAGTTTTGAGTGTGACTCATATCTGTAAGAAATGCTTAAATAAAAAGAGAGGAAGCAACAATTTGAAATATTTGGAGGTGATAATGTGTTGCTAAGAAGACTTTGATACTAGTAACAATTTGAGGAAATGATAAATGAGATATGGCTATGATGTTCTAATAGTATTAAGAGTATTGTCTTTGATGCAATATTTTGAGGAGTATATGGAGTTTGATATATTATGTGTATGATTGTATTGGAGACCAGACAGGTTGATTGTGAGCAGCTAAAAAAAAACATAATTCAAAAAAAAAAAGATAGGGTCAGATGAATGAAAATGTTGGATAGAGGCACCATGAAAGGAGTATCTTGTATTATTCGACCTTAATTTCGTGCATTCCTATATGACTACCTACTTCATTATGAGTATAGTTTAGAGTATTACTCCCTGCCTATTCTCAGTCGTATCTTCACTTTTGTAGACGGGCCCTTATAATTTTCTCTTAGTAGAATAGGATGCTTGTGCAGACCTGATTATTTTAATTATAACAAATTTAGTGTTGTTTGAGATAATTGAAGTATACAGGTGGTTCTACACACATAACTTTGTTTATGTGGATTTATAAAAGAGCTACCATGAATACTTATAGTTGTCCAGCAGTCTTAAGATCCATCTTATCATTGAGAGTATGTTCAGTCTATGTATGATTGAATACCAGGCCTGTTGGGTTTGGATCTACCGTTCTTAAGGGTTATTTATAATTACAGCTATTGATCTAGTATTTTGATAGTATTGTTAGAGCATCTGTATGTTTTAGTGTATTGTTTCCTAAGTGATTACTTAATCATTTTCTCCGATGGGTCAGAGAATCCAATTCTATGGTATCCAATATCTAAGAATCACATTTTATAACTTAAGCTTGTGAGAAGATTTGATTGTGAGAATGAAATCTTAACAAGATCCATGATGGTTTGTACATTAGGAATGTGAGATGGTTTAGGTTCGCTTTTGATTATGATCGCTATTGATTTAGAATTTTATCATTGTTATGTGAGAAAAGATTCATCCTAATTGTTAAGTTATGGTTTAGTGGATTGTTGTTCAGATTGGGTTCACAGGTTAGTTTGTGGCTTGAAAATCACTCTTGATTTATAAATCTGCCAAGGTTCTATTAGAAGGGTTAGATCTTAATGGTTGATTTTCATGGAATGGCCTAAAAGAGGAGCTTATTTGGAGAGATGAACACTGACTCTGAAAGATCATAATTCAGGCTATTGGAAATGTTGATTATTCTTCTTTCTCTTTCTTTATGTTTGAGGACGAACATGATTTTTAGTGGTGGATAATGTAATGACCCGTTAGGTCATTTTAAAAATAAATCCTCTCTCTTTCATAAAAGATCTTTTTCATAAATTTAAAATTTTATTTTGGACTGTTTAGTAATTATGATTTTTTAAGTTATGGGTAAATTTAGATAGCTAGTTTAATTAGGGGACTAAATTGATAACTTATATCCTATACCACTTAGTATGTATATTAAAAATCAGTTAGTGGGATTTCATTTTTTTTAATTATAACCTAATTAAATTAGAAAAGAAGAAAAAGGGTTGGGAGAGAATTGACGACAAAGAATAGATCTTCGCCATCATCCCCGATCATGAAATTGTTCCAGGTACGTAAATATGCTTAACTTTTGTTTATAAATACAGGCAGTGATGTACATATGCATATATATTATTTTACTGTATATAAGTGTGGAATTTAATAAAAAAAAAACTTAATAAATTTAAGTAAGGATGAGAGTATATTGTTTGTAAACTCCATAAGGAGTAGTGCCCACAATCTTTTGTCTAGGAAAGACATTAGTTTGCCATGATGCTGACAAAGTTGATAATTAGGGAAATTGGGGTGGGAATTGTTTGGTACAGCGTGCCTGTCATTAGTTGTAGGTTAATTTTTATTTCTAATTATCATGTTACGATTTAAATTTTTAATATATTGAGGTAGATAATTTAGTATTAGGTGTATTATATTATGTGAATATTTTTAAATTTATGGTATGTAGAGGAATTGAGACTTAACCTTAAGCTTGAAATTTAGGGAATTGAGTATAAAATTTGATGGATTTTTGATTCTAGGTTAGGTCATATAGTAATATGAGTGTTGTTGTTTCAAAATTTAATTGTGATTATTATTTGACTAGATCGTGGTGTTATAGATTCTATTAGTAAAGAAAAGGCTCAAGTATTTGATTGATGATAATTTGACTGAGGCAAGTGGATTTCTCGACTCTTGCTAAATGTATAGAATCGTGTATTTCCTTGTTTGTGTTTGAGATTAAGGGAATGTGGTGATGATTTGGTTGTTCACTTGTTTATATATTGATATGTGATATTTCGAGAATGATTTGAAAGGTTTATTGATTTGTTTTTGGAGTAATATCACGATTGTGTTGTTGTAAATTGTGCATTGTTAGAAAAATGACCATCTCCTCATTATTTATGTGAAATGTATAATTGCATTGATTTTGAGACAAGCTTGTGACAAAGGTTATGCAAATTGAGAAAGAATAAGAAACTAAAGAAGATGTACTATTTCGAGGGTCGTGTCGCACGCCACAACGGATACTATGATTCGAGGGACGTGTCACACGCCGCGACGGATACTATGATTTGAGGGTCGTGTCACATGCCGCTACGGATGCATAGACTAATAAGTCCCCCATGGATCCCCGACTGAGAGACAGCAGGTGTGTATCACTAGGTCAGACATGCATCATTATACTTGACATGGCATTGCATTGTATTTTATTGCATATCACATATTTATCTTTTATGAACTTGTAAGTGCCTTTGTGGAACTTGTGATGAATGAACTTTATCCTTATGTTGTTAATCTATAAATATTGGTGTTGTTATTGAGCTATATGTTATGTACATTATGAACTGTTAGGTTGGACTGATTTTATGCAGGTTATAGTTGTGGAGGGTTGGTTGGAGAGTTAGGGGTACTCGTATTCTGTACTACTTGACTTGCGTTTAGCAGTTTGCTTGCTAGGTATCGTGTAGTTGGTACTCACCCCTTACTTCTACATTTTTGTAGGTTATGCACTCGGATCCTTGTGATATTCTCACTTCTATTTTTATCTGAGGCCTTCTGTGGAGATTAGAGAGGTAGCTAATTGTCATCTCAGCGAGCCTCATCCTCCTATCTATGATCTTGTTCTACTTTAGAGACAATATCATTTGAGACTTGTATTTTTCTTTCAAATCTATTGTAACGCATTAGAGGCTTGTGCATGTGACAACCAGGTTTTGGCAGAAAATTTTAATTAAGTTGACTTATGGCCGCAACTGAACTCTTATTTTTATTATCCTTTCGCACTTTATTGTTAAAATTGGATTTTTGAGTGACTTGTATTGGTGGGATAAAACGAGTGTCATCACGTCCATTTTTGAATCGTGACAATATATCACCATTACGAAGAACACAAAATATCAATATTTACATAAACAAAATAACCAAAACAGTGATACCAACAGTCACTCATACCAATATTTCTTACCAAATATTATCAAAAATAATTAAAAAATAGAAACACAAAGGAAAACCAAAAATCATTCACTGTCAGTGTATATATCACCGTTATGATGCACATGTATTTTTCAAGAACAATCATTACCCTCTTTTAATGCTACACATATGGAAAGTAGATTTCTCATCACCCCGCTATGATGCACATGTATTTTTCAAGAACAATCGTTACCCTCTTTTAATGCTACACATATGAAAAGTATATTTCTCATTTAATGTAGCCGTTAGTTGCTTGCATTTTTATACATTTTCCCCCTTTTTCTATGAAATATGTCATTTTCACGGTTGTTGCATTAATTGCAAAATCTTTCTTTGCAGTTCTTTTTTCCCTTTTTTTGGCTGCTTTTACATTTTGACCTATTTTGTACACTTTTGAAAAACTAAATATGGACATTTGCTTGTAATTATTTATTGTGGAGCCAAACATATAATATTTACTTTAAAAATAAATAGAAAACTTTTTTACCCTTTAAATATAATAAATTAATAAAATATGAAACAAAAAATTTATAGTATTGATAATTCTGTATTAGTTAGCATATAATAAGGAGTTTGTAACTGAATCAAACATTTGTTTTCCTTAATTTACGCAATTAGTACAAGTTATTTCCTTAATTTACTTAAATTAGTTCAATCAATTTATAATCTGCCTTCTTGAATTTTATTTTATTTTATTTTACTTTTGTTAGAACGCGTATTTTTGTGCATTGGAGCAGTTACGGAAAATTGGGACCTAAGTGTTATTATTGGGGAGTTTAGGACCAAAGAGACATTATAGAAAAGATTGGGGTCAAAGTTGAATATT
>DF370744.1:0-10581 GCA_000787875.1 Solanum virginianum
CCCCACTTGTGGGATTTCACTGGGTATGTTGTTGTTGTTGTTGTTGTTGGTATTAAATGGCGCCTCCCTTCAAAAAGGCAAGCGCCTTGCCTCTTGCCTCGCTGCAAGGCAATGCAGACCCTTGTCGCCTTTCACCGTCCAAAACACTGTTAGACTTGGCTACCACTACTTTTTGGCTGCTTTGTAGTCTAAGTTGATTTTGAATAGAAAAGGCTGAACTGCTTTCTCTTGTTTTTTTCCCTGTTAAATCTTCATATGCCTTACTTCACAGTAGTTCACCAGGTAATGAGTGTAAAAGTTTGACTACTTCTTTAGTTCATTTCACAGATAATTAAATGATTAAAGAGGTCTAGATAATGGAACTATGATACTGCCTGTTTTCACAGGTGAAAACATCACTCGAGGGAGGCAAAGATGTTCGTCTGGGGGAGTGGAAAGCTGCAGAGATTGATTTTTTGAATACTTTCCAGCTGCTTACTGCAAAACCGGTCGTTTACTTGGTGAGTTTATTGTTTTTAAATTCTCTTTATCTTGTCTATGTGCGAAATCTGTCGGAATTTATGTTATGACAACAATGTAGTTTTTCAATGTATGCTGTACTAGGATTATTGCCTGTATCTTGTCACATTGTTCACATAGTTTTGGGTAGTTTCTTGTGATGTTATGATGTTTCTTCTATTTCCAGCAAGGCAGCAACATGATTAGGATTAGCAATATAATCAGAATATTGCATTGTGCCTACTGATGATTGGATGTAACGGATCATTGACAGGTTAACATGAATGAGAAAGACTATCAAAGGAAAAAGAACAAGTTTCTACCCAAGATTCATGCATGGTATGATTCATCTCTCTTAACAGTCGTATAATGTTTATATTTCTCTTCTCACACTTAAAAAGAAAAGCTAAATTTGTAGGGATCTGTGTCATTTGATTTTTGATCAGAAGAGAAACTGTTGTTTGTGTGTGATAATGAGATTGTTTTGAATTCTAAAAACCAATCAATATACTGAAATATATAGCACTCCATTGAAGTTGGTTGCGATATTGATCATAAAAAGAACTTCGGTTACATCACATCATTCTTTCTGTACTCTTGTGTTCTACATTGTCGTCTGCACAGCAATGATACGTGTGGGCAACAGAATGGGTCAGACATGCAAAAATGTGCTTCCTCGTGAATAAAATATATGATGTCATACTTCAGCTAACTACTAATCTTGAAATCATTAATCTGAAGCTAGCAAAATATTGGAGAGAAATCCCTGCTCACTCATGGATGGTACCCCATGATGAATTTTTAAGGAACCGTGGAGTCTAGTTTTTGGTCTCTTATTTTGTCACTCGTTAAGAGTTAAAGATGAAATTGCTTTGCCTTTCAATTCAGAAATTCAATATTCTGAAACTAAATAGGGTAAGCTAGATTTTATAACCTGCATTGTGGTCCACATGCAGTCATTGCAATTCACGATATTGATGCATTCTGGTGAATTATACTCCTTTGGTTATATGATTACCCTATAATATTTGTTTCTTCTTGTTTGCATGAATCTTTTCCTTCTTATTGGACTAGATTCAGTCCTCTAGCTTTCTTTCACTGTTTATGACATGTGTGGTCATGAATTCAGAGTTAAATTTAGCACTTCACTGCAGTTCACAAGAGTTTTTGTCCTGATGATGGACGTCATGCCATCACTTAAATGGTTTTTCCTGGAGTTATGATGGTGCTATGTTATGATCTCTTTTATTTTTCACTTAGATTGTAGCCTTAAGTTATTGTTCTGAATATTGTCAACTCTTTGCTAGTATAAAAATTACTCTTCACAAATTTTCAGGGTGCAGGAGCATGGTGGTGAAACAATTATTCCTTTCAGTGCTGCTGTGGAGAGAAACCTTGCTGATATGCCACCAGATGAGGCAGCAAAATACTGTGAAGAGAACAAGTTACAAAGGTTAGTTTGAAGTGAAAAGGTCTCTAATGATCAGATACTTTTATTCTAAAGAAATTTTGGAGTTTTATGAGATTTCACAACAGATGATTATTTAGCAATTGCTGTTCCCCTCTCACACCCATGAGAGAGTGGGGAAACTAGAAGAGTAGAGTAAAGGCTTTTCCTTATTGTTTATATTTCTAACTCATGTTCACTTTTTTCCTCCCTTATTACATGGGATGTCAATCTTTTATATGACCTTCCTTTTTGAGGGCATAGGTCTAAGGTTTCAATCTTTTATGTGACCTGTCTTTTGAGGGCGTACGTCAGAATAGGGTGCATTCCTCAAGGCTGAAGCCGGTGCCATTCGGGTTTCGTATTTTTCTTTAGTTTTCTGCCACTGTAAGAAAAATTGTATTTTACATACACAAAGGTAGTTGGAACACTATCTCCGCATGCTTTCTCTGGGTAGTATGGAAAGAAAGGAGTAGCAGATGTTTTGGATGCAACAAACCTCTGGTGCACACATTTAAATTTTTTTTTTTTCATAAAGTAGCTGATCTCAATGCTCATACTCGCATATAAATTTTTTATCGGTTAGCCTTTTGGACTGAAGTAAAAACTTTTGTAATATATACTAACTTTTTTTCTAGTCCCTGAATGCTCTTCAGGAACTTTAGGAGACTCATTTGTAACTTTTCTGGAAAAATCTCTATACATGAATGCCATTTTCTTTGTGCTTCTCTATGATAAATAAAATCCTTATTAATAGTTCAGAAAACTAAGAGATTAGCAAAATCCTTTTGAACTTATTTAACCAGAAAAAAATAAAAATAGGTATAGATGGGTATAAATTTTTGTTATGTGAAATGTGCAATGTTGTCTCTAATAAAAAAGTTGTGTAGAAATTTGTTACAGATCTAGTAGAAAAACAGGTCAAAGTTTTTCCCAATCTCGGACTCCTAGTATCATGACCCACCACTTGATCTTGAATAAGGGAGAAGAATCTAGAGCCTTTGAGTGGTTTATGGAAGACTCTAGATCTTGTAGATTAGTCTTGTAGTCTTTAGGTTTCTTTGGACTTGTGTGGAGAATTCTTGATAGGGACTAAAGTGTAAATATAGTGGGACTTGTAATGTAAATATTAATTGCACTTTGACCCAAGTAGGTAGTATAAATAGAGGGGGTCATTCCCTTTTGCAAACCATCCAGAAATTGTTAGCATTCTCCAAGCAATAGAAGCCTCTTTCTTACAAAACTCTCTCGTCTTCCTAATCTAGTGTTTCCTTAGCGATCATGTTCGAAAGGCTTACTTGTATTTGCAAGATCGTGAATGAGTCGTTAGCAAATTGACAAGTGCCGTACTGGAGTCTTAGCAAGAGTTCTAAGTCCGTGACACTAGACTCATTAGCACCACATACAACATCGAGATTTCTCCGACCTTTACTTCTAAGTGTGACCATTCGTTTGATTCTCTACGTGAAGATAACAAAAAGTAAAACTCTGGAATGTGGGAAACAACTATGTAATGGTGAACTACTGTTTAGTATAAGACAAGACACGCGACATACTTTGACACTTAAACTTGGTTATAGGATGACGCTCAAACTTGTTTATAGGATGCTATCACTTGTTGGATTGACTTCCTCATTGTTTGCAAATGCTATGATCTGCTCCTGCTTATAGACCCCAGGAATATTCCTGAGGTCTTAGAGTGTGTCAATGAAGGTGGCATGTCTGATGGGACATGACATTGGTCTGTTTTCTAGAATGTCCGTCCCCCAGTTCTGGGTGCCTCTAGGATACTCTAGTTTTCAATGAGACGTTACTTCCTTCTGCTCCCATGTCGATGGTATAGCATGCTCTTGTTGCTCAACTGCTGAAGTTCCATTGGCATCTCTTTGGCTATTTTTTTGTTTAGACGATCGTGCTGATCGATGCTCCGATTCCCCTCTTCATGCCAAGACCCTCGTGCTCATATGCAACACTACCCTGCATGCATTGTGCTACTGTGGCACTGTCGTACATGAGTGCGTTGGTTGTTAGTGGCTCTTGGCTTGTGTGTTCATTTTGTAGCTCCATCTGCTTGGGTAATATAATTATGTCGTGTTGACTTGGTGCCTTTTGACAGTCTGAGTAACATATGTTACTTGTCAAATTATATTTTGTGTAAAACCTTCTTTGTTGTCGAGGCTTATAGCTGCCTTATATTTTAGATACATGGGTGGTCGGTGCTTATTGTGCCTTAGGCAATTTAAACAGTTTTAGATAACATTAGGCCTTGCTAATTCAGATTGGTTAAGGCAGTGCATGACATTGTCAAAGTCCACATTTTGTTATATATCATATGATAGGGTAGTATAAGTTTATCCTCGGCCATCATTTCATGTATTTGACTTTTCTATGACACCTAAAGCTTTGATGTTGAAATTTGTCTTTCTTTACTGTTAATACTACCATAGCATAAAATTTCAATCCTCAAAGTGGGAATGCATCCCATCTTTAATCCCTATGTGCTGTGAAATCCAACATGATCTATCTTAAGACATGTATCATCAAGGAACTTGATGTTGCGTGTAAAACTTAACTGCTTTTGCATTTGAAGGACAAATTAATTATATAAATCATAAACATGGATGGATTTAGCATTCCAAATGTTGGTCTCAAATAATCTAATCAGCAGCTCTAGTGATCAGTAGTACCTTAAATTCTTGGATTGGAAGCATGTCTGATGAATGGTGCTATATGTAAATTATTATGGCATTGGACTACATTGATGGGTAAAGCCTACAAGAACAGGATACTTGGTTCTGCAGTTTAAGCTACTTTTATGGTGGCATTCTTTTTGGGCCAATCTGGTAACTATTTTTATAGATTAGGGCAATTGATACCATTTCATTTGTTAAGCTTAATTAATCTTCGGAGAAGTACATTATACTTTGCTGTGAAATTTAGGTCTATTTTTAATATGGAAAGCATCATTTTTGTCGCTTCTTTCTGCTGATCTTGATTTATCATGCTACAGTTGCCTCCCAAAAATCATAAAGACCGGATTTTCAGCCATTAATCTTATTTATTTCTTCACAGCAGGGCCAGATGAGGTATTTCAAATTCTTCCTCTTCCGTTCTGTCCCATTCCTTTTCTTATTTGGTGTTGAGTTTGATGTTACATAGATAGTTTATTCCCCCCATTCTAATTTATATGATGTCATGTGACTGGAGATGAAATTTAAGATGTTACAAAGTAGTGGGATCTCACTGGATATGTTGTTGTTATAGTTGTTATTTGACTTGTATATTATAGTAGTGATAGTGGAACAAATGTTGAAGTCATGGCTGAAAATTTAGTTTAATAGAAAAAACATCACATGAAAGTTTAAAGGTTGAATTGCTTTATGATTTGAATTCTGGAAAGTAGTGAAATTTTATAGAAATGGCATGATGCCCAACCTTTTGAGATATTCCAAAATGGAATGAGTGCCACATGGATTTGCTGGAGGGAATAATCCTTTCTGCCCATGATTTTCATGTTTATGCTAGTTTTAATGCACTGACCTGGTTCGCAAGAATTATATAATACTATCATCTGTTGTAGAGATTCAGTTCTACAACTTCATCATGTTATATGGGAATATTGGAAAGAAAAAAGCAAAAACTGGGGAATGCCCTTCTGCTTGTTATAGCTTGGTCTTCACTCTTCGTCCCCCTAAAAATCATCCCATCCCCTAAAACAGCAAATTTAAGTCACCATTATTGATGGTTATAAGGCCTCATAGCTGTTTTTTCTCTTAAAATACAGGTCAAATGCTGGCAAATCCGCAGGCTGATGAAGGCTCCTCAAGCCGCTGGAACAATTCATACAGATTTTGAGAGAGGGTTCATCTGTGCTGAGGTCATTTTGTGCTTTCTTTTTCCTTTTGCCTACTCATGTTCAGGATTCTTAAAATTAGTTCCAAAAACTTTCAGTTTGTTATTTTAATTGAATCGCCAGTATGGGTGGTGGTTTCACACCCTTGAATTGAATAATTGAATCAGAAACTCCTGAGCCATTTCCTAGCTACTTTTCCAGGAAGCCATTTCTTCGTTGTAAAGAAGTTTGATTCTTGAATTTTTAGTTTTTTTCATTGATAAGGTAATGAATTTTATTAACAATTGGGGAAAACCCCGTATATGAGCCTTTTGAAGAGAACCTATACCCAAATATGATTCTCAACTAAAGAGATCCAATCCTCTATATAAATAGGGGACTCATGAATACACCTAATGGAAACTAGACACTAAAAGCTACATTTCAGTTTTACATAATCTTCAGAGCCCCTCCTGTTTCTCTCTTTCCAAATAACCCACATGATTGCTAAAGGTGCAACACTGCATGCCCTTGGACTTCCCGTTCCCCTTCTCTTAGTCATCTTTTCGAATCCTCCTTTAATGTCCCAGCATCACTCATTGCGTCCCAAACAAATTGATGGTCACCCTCCATGACCGATTAGCAACTTCGCAATGCAAAAGGAGATAATCTATGTCTTTGGCTGAACCTTTGAATTTTTTAATAACTCATGTAGATTTTTGGGATTTGGAGTTGCCCCAAGAGGTGGAATTTTATGAATTGGATGCTAAAGCTGAAAGTATCTTATTCTGCTTGACCATATGATTCTCATTTCAAAAAATGAAATCCTTTTCATTTATGACTGCTTTTATTTTTAGCTGCCATTTGTCTTTTCTCCAGACACCAATACTAGCGTGTGCAAGTTCTGATTTGTGTATTGGTGTCTTCAGGTGATGAAATTTGATGATCTAAAGGAACTTGGTAGTGAGGCGGCTGTAAAGGTACTCTTATTAACTCTTATTAAGTTATGAGGTGGCTGTAAAGGTACTTT
This sequence comes from Solanum virginianum, assembly GCA_000787875.1. Taxonomy (NCBI): domain Eukaryota; kingdom Viridiplantae; phylum Streptophyta; class Magnoliopsida; order Solanales; family Solanaceae; genus Solanum; species Solanum virginianum. The sequence goes on from DF370744.1 coordinate 6,808, forward strand.
TATCAAGTTATCATTGGGAATTAATGATATGTATTGCTTCATGAATCAAATTGCATGATCACTATACTGGAAAAAATAGTATGTGCTTGATTTCTGCACAGCTTGTTTTTGGGGAAAAAAAATATGGTTGAAGCAAACAGCGAAAAGAAGTTTGTTACACTCAACTCCCGCACCAGTACAGCTTATATCTATATATTGTTTTTTTCATATTTTGTGTGTGTGTGTTTGTACATATAATGTATAGTACTGTATTCAGCACATCTTGTTATCAAACAACAAAGACAAGCTTAAGCAAAATTCTAATACAATTTCTCCATAGAACAAAATATAGAGAAAGTAAAATTCAAATCATAAACAAATAGTAAGTCTGGTTATATCTATATATTCTGTTTTCTTCATTTGTGGTTGTGCCCTCCAAGTATATATTGTATCAGACAGACACGTGTATCCACTCTTTGCCTTTCTGGGCCAAGACAACTTTTTATTGTTAGGCGAATAGGATATGTCACCCTCCATCTCTATCTTTGTTCTACTGCAAATTCTTATCTAAGCTTACACTTTATATGTACTTCCTCCATTTCAATTTGTTTGTCCTACTTTCCTTTTTAGTCCCTTTAGAAAGGATTTCCTTTCCTTTTTAGTAACATTTGAATTCCAACTTTCCACATGGCATGTTTAAGACTACAAGATTAAAAGGCATTTTAGTACATTTGACATATCCTTTTAATTTAAGACCAATAGATTCAAAAGTCTTCTTTGGTTTCTTAAATGCTAATGTTGCTTTTGATGAAGAGATACTTCGTGATGGACTTCATAAAATAAGAACATATCTCGGTGATGTGAAATGCTATATGCTAGGAAATCAACTGCATAAGTAACGCATGAAATGACTAAGATAATTCAATTTCGTAATTACTATTGACAGTTCATGTGTTAAATTCTCTAATAATTCTTAAGCCAAAATTAGCATAGGTTACAATGAGACATAATTTTTCCTATACGTGACCTGGCTTGCTCACAATGCTGGAGTTCTCTTTATAGATGACCTCCGAAAATTGTCTAAGGTGAATCTGCTCTTCCACAGGCCGCTGGGAAGTATAAGCAGGAGGGTAAGACCTATGTGGTCCAAGATGGTGATATTATATTTTTCAAGTTCAATGTTTCTGGGGGTGGGAAGAAGTGAGATGGTGGATCTGCACGAAACTTACGAAGCTGCATTGACTCATTGGCGAGTTGAAAGATGATATAGTTTTGCCTTATAATTAGGTCTAATTTTGCAGAGGAAGTGTCATCTTTTATGGGAGATTTCTGCAAAATTTATGATATGTTTCCTATGTCTTTATTTTGCATTTGTAGCTTGTTGGACATTCGAGTCATTTTAATCTTCTGTTTTCACTCTTTACTTCCTTTCAGTGAGGCTGATGCCAAATCGAATTTATAAATTTTTGGGTGGCATTTCCATTTTGATGTGATGTAGTATTTAAAGAAACATTCTGGAGAATTGGAAACAAATTTGAGTCTCACAAGATATACGTGTTAGAAATTTGAGTTTCTTTTATAAAAAAAAAAAAAACAATGTCACCCTTATGGTGTCAAGATTGGCAGGGACCTCAACCTGTATATGAATAACCAGAAATGATGTCGGATTGTGCGATGACCTATGTCTTCATGCTGCATAGGTGCCACATGGCATAAAGTTGTCTATGTGGAAGCTTTCGTAGGGATAAAGACTAGCCTTAGTTAACTACTTTAGGAGCCATTTGGTAGGAGGTGTTAGTAGAAGTAATCCATGAATTATCTATTGATATTAATTAATATTATGTTTGTTAGAATTTTAAATCCATGTATTATTAATCCGTGTATTAATTAATACTTCATATATGGTATGAACTATTATTTTTCATTTAATACTTTGGATTTAATACCATGAAATTATATATAAAGATAAAAATATTCTTCAAATTTTTTTACACCTTTTTTTTATTTTCTTAATTTTTGTTTTATATTTGTAGTTTTATGCTAGTAAATTTATTTAAATAAATTATCTTATAAAATTTATTTATTTGCGGGTCACATTTTCATAATATAAAAGCAAATAAATTTATCATGTCAATTTTTTTAATTTTATTTATTTGTGGTTTCATATTTACATAATACATAAAAAATATTTTTGCCATGTGAATTTTTTTATAATTAATTTAGTTACGTGATTTTATTGATACAAAACATAGTCTAATGATATTAGATACATTTTCAAAGTTGAATGACCTTGTAAGATATAAATATTACAAATTTTTATGTGTAAATATAGATTTGTTTATTTTACAATTATTTACCATCTTTTCGATTTTAACAATAGATGATCTATCTTTATTAAATTAAAACTTGACATTTTATTAGTGATGAATTTATTAGGATTATAATTATTTATTCTCAAATAATTCAAGTGAGAAAATAGCAAATATGATGACAAAATTATTGTTCTCCCAACTAGCTAGAAGGCACAAAAAAATAATCTACTTTGATCTAAATACATGAAATAGAAAATTCCATAATAATTCAAGGGTATAATTGGAAAGAAGCTTTTTGTAGAGTTTTAAGCCCAACACAAGATTAGAAAGGAAACAATGAACCAAACACTTGATAAAAAATAATCCTTGTATTACTAATCCGTGCGTTACTAATCTCTGCATTACTAATCCCTGTGTTATTCATTTTTGTACCAAACGACCCCTTAGAGTAATGTGGGAATTTTCTTTAGTAGATCCTACAATATTATGGATTTATCTAGAAAGTTCTTGGAATATTAGAGTATCCTAGAGAAGAGATTTATTTGTAAATATGGCGGTACTTGTTACAATTATTATTTACATATTAGTTCCTACATAAGCAATATTTGAGAGGCATCCATTTGTAAAATCATTAAGTAAAAAAATCAATTAAATTTCTCTACAGAACATTTTTCTAATTAATTCTCTTGTGTTCTCCTCGCTATTCTCTTAGTGATTCTTAAAGTCTTAAGCTGACTAGGCATAGTAAGATTGTGAGCTTGAAGAGTAAGAACATGAGCAAATTGTTGACGGCCAACATGAGCAAATTGTTGAATGCCATACGTGTGCTTAGTAAAAGGCTAAGGATATGACAATGTGGTATCAAAACAAGCTTGCAACCAAGGCATTAGCAAATGACAGTGAAATTTACGCTCCAAGCCAATGTCATTTAGGATGTTCTCGGCAAAAAGGCCTAAAACAAAAAGAGGAACGTCACCAACAAAAACTAAGAGGTGTCACTTAAGATTGAACCAAATAAGGGGCTTACATCCTAATAACCTTTTATTGCTAAAACGAGCAAGAATGATGTGGAGGCCTTGCTCGAGGATGTCTCACTCGGAAGAGAGTGGGTATGGTTGTAGTTGAGATATTTCGCCAACACTTGAGGAAGGTAGAGGGAACTTTAAGCGATCTTGAGGGACATACTCTTGAGAAGATTGAGATCATCTGAAATGACTAGGATGGACGTACATTGACGGAGATAGAGATGAGACAAATCATCGCTACCTTAGAGTATTAGACTTATGGAAACATTGAGCACTATCAATGCCATGAAGGAAAAGATAGAGGTATTCGAAGAGTAGTTGATGCTGGCATGACTGAGAATGCCAGGAATGTTGTCGTAACAAGGGAAGCAAAGATTGAATATCCTAAGCTATCAGAGGAGTTTGTGATGCACAAGAAGTAGAGAACTTCCTTTGGCATAGAGGGGGGGGGGGGGGGG